>LPNX010147492.1:111298-144867 GCA_001517045.1 Pseudotsuga menziesii
GAATTTAAATTTCCTCTAATGTATGAATTTTGGATGAAGCCCATAGAATCAATCCTAACATTACACTTGTCTCATTCTCGTCCATAGATGAAAAAACATCAAAGGTGATAAAATAATTACTTGTTCCTCTAAGATACCGAAGCACCTGTTTCAGTGCTTCCCAATACTCTTTGACTAGATTTTCCATGTATCTATTGACAACTTCGATCACATGTGAAATGTATGGTCTGGTACAGACCATCAAATACATCAAACTTCTATTTCATTTGCATAAGGTACACGAGACATAAACTCCTTTACTTCATCATTACTAGGACACAAACCAGAAGAAAGTCTAACATGGGAATCCAAAGGGATCTTTACTAGTTTTGTCTGATTAATACCGAATCTTTAAAGAGATTTCATCATATACTTCACTTCTGATAGCCACATCTCACCATATATCTTGTCTCTGTGTATTTCCATGCCCAATATTTGATTTACTACTCCAAGATCCTTCATATCGAATGTCCTAGCTAGTTGATCCTTCAAACTATTGATTCCAACCATGCTTTGGATTACAAAAGGCATATTGTTGACATACAAAACAAAAATAATGAATATGCTATTATCCAACCTTTTAAATTAAACACAATGATCATACTGACTTCTGGTAAAATTATGGCTCACCATGAAGGAATCAACTTTCTTGTACCGTTCCATGGGAGATTATTTCAATCCATACAATTATTTTCTGAGTTTTCAAACAAACCTTCCTTTTAAGTTATGAACAAACCCTTCTGATTGTTCTATGTAAATGTCCACATCCAAATATCCATGTAGAAAAGTAGTTTTAACATCTATCCACTCTAACTTGAAATCAAATAAGGAAACTAGAGCTAACACTAACCAAATATAAACAAGCTTAATGAATGGTGAAAAAATATCATGGGAATCGATACCTTTTGAGAATACCCTTTTGCAACCAATCTTACTTTGTAATTTACAACTTCACCATCAACACCTTTCTTCATCTTGTAGGCCCATTTGAAACCAACAATTTTTATGTCCTTTGGATGTTATACTAGGACCCATGTTTTTTCCTTTTCTAGCACATCAATTTCATCCTTCATTGCTAATTCCATTTAGCAGTATTAGGTGCCTCCATTGCTTCCTTATAAAAACTAGGCTTCCCATCATTACAAATCAAAGAAAAAGATGATGCATAATCTTCATACCATTTTGGAAAAATTGTGACCCATGTAGATCTTTGAAAAGTTGGTTGTGGTTGTGACATTTCCTTTGTTTCCTAGAAATTTCATGTAATCTCATCTACATCTACCAAAGCTTCTTCAAGGATGTTTTCATGATCCTCCTTTCTTGTAGATGGTCAAGTCTCCAACTCAGTTTTCTGAATGTTTCATTATTTTTCTTGTTTCATCTCAGCATATATTACACTAATTTCATGAATGACGATTCATCAAACACAACATCTTTGTTAATGATGATCTTATGGGAAGTAGGATCCAACAATCTATACCCTTAATTCGGTCACGATATCCAACAATGATGTACTGTTTTGATTTAAAATCTAATTTAGAACGCAAATCATTTGGAATTAAAACATAAGCACTATAGCCTGAAATATTAAGATTTGAATAATCACAGAGGTTTCCTATCCATACCTCTTTTAGAATCTTATAGTCTACTATAGTTGATGTTGATTAATTTATGATATAGAAAACTGTAAGAATTGTTTCTCCCCACAATTCCTGTTGGGATTGTACATTACTAAGTATGCACCTTGTTCTCTCTAAAAGAGTCTTACACATGCATTCAATGACACCATTTTGCTAAGGAGTATAAATCGTGGTTTTATGCCTTTCAATCCAATATTATTTTCAATAGTTTTAAACTCCTTAGATGTGAACTCACCACCATTATCTGTTCTAAGACACTTGATTGATCTGTCAGTGCTTTTTTCAACCAAAGATCTAAACTGTTTAAAAGAATTAAACACATCAAACTTTATTTCCAATAAACAAATCCAAACCTTTCTCGAATAATCATCTATAAATGTTCCAACAAAATACAATGATCCTCCAAAATAAACAATAGGAAATGGTCCCCGTATAATACCTCATTTATCATACATAAACTTGTCTCGATTAAATTTGCTTCATCCTTAAAGTGCTCATTTTATAAATCTTCCTTAGGCTCTTGTATTTTCAAACCATCCTTCTTTAGATAGCCCAATTTGTTACAATCCAACACATTAGCTCCCTTTTTAAACTTATGATTCACCATATATAAAATATTATATGTTATGCCATGAATGCCTTTTAAAAGATTATCCACCATACAAACTTTATATATATACCACCATCCACGTACTTTTAACTCAAACTTATATTAAACTTGATGCAAAGTAAGCTTACCAAAACGACATTTAAACACGTGCCCCTTTAAACCATAAATTTCATACCTGATAAACTTCTTGTATTCACGTTTTTTTGTCCTCTCAATATCCAAGTTATCGCTATTTGCATTTTATGGTGGGCACAATTCTCAAATTAATTTATTTAATTCACCATATTTGTTTAGTTCACCATATTTTATTTAGTTCACCAAAATTCTCAAAATAATTTATTTAGTTCACCATATTTTATCGCGCTCTCCAAGAAGGAAAGGGTGCAAAATTTTTGATTTATCGCTCTCCTTCAACAAAACTCAGTGCTTCACTCTAGAGAATCGAATCTGATCTCTCTTAACCTACCGCACTTGTTTTCAAATGCTCGAATATTCTCTTTTCCATGCTATGATACCACTTGTTGAATGCATAATCTAAATAACCATAGATCACATAAAACATAAAATGAGATGTTGGGAATAACAAAGATTTGACATGGAATACATTATGTGCTAAAATCCTCAAAAGGGAAACATTCACAAAGCAAGTAGTAGTGCTAAAATCCTCAAAAGATAAACATCCACAAAGCAAGTAGTATCGGTATTCTTATTGCTCAATATTAGATATTACAACAACCAAAAAACACGCGTACAATCATTCTTGACATTCACTCTTGAATGATAATTTTGCCTCTACGGGCTTAATTTATAGCTCAGATTCTTACAGAGTTACATAAAATTGACCAATTAATTATGCTTTCTTACTCGCGTTTTTTGATCTCAACTAAACTTAGAATATTAGGATCTAGAATATGCCACAATACAAACTCATGGGAATTGGTTGTCACATTATCCAACAATCTCCACCTTGACAAGAATTTACCTGATACCTTGCTCATTGTTTATTGATCACCTTTCCTCCAAGCCAACATAAGATAAGCATCATTACAGCTTCTCTAATGTCATAGGCTTGGTGAACATGTCTACACAATTCCATTCAGTGTGAACCTTCTCAACAACAACTCCACCTTCATCAATAACATGTCTTATAATAAAATCGTATTTTACAAGAATGTGTTTGATCTTACTGTGATAACCAAGATGTTTAGCCTAATGTAAAGAAATTTGATTATCATAGAAATTTTTTACATTATTCTGAAACCTTTCAAACTCACCCAACAAACCTTTCAACTTGATTGCCTCTTTGTAAGCATGTAAAGAAGATATATACTATGCGTCTATATTGTATAAAGGAACATTGTTTTGAAGTTTTGACATCCAACTAATAGCTCCACCGGAATGAGTAGATGCATATCCATAAGTGAACCTTCTTTGGTCCAAGTAACCTTCAAAATTTGAATCAACATAACCACAAATAACATCACTACAACCACCAAAGGTGATACAATAATTACTTGTGCCTCTAAGATATCGAAGCAACCATTTCACTGCTGCCCAATACTCTTTTCCTGGATTTTCCATGTACCTATGACAACTTTGACTACTTGTCAAATGTTTGCTCTAGCAAAGATGATGAAATACATCAAACAGCCTATTACATTTGCATAAGGTACAAGAGACATAAACTCCTTTTCTTCATCATTACTAGGAAACAAACCTTAAGAAAGCTTAAAATGAGAATCCAAAGGGATATTTACTGTTTTCATGTGATTCATACTGAATCTCTGAAGTATATTCTTCACATACTTCACTTTTGATAACCCCTTACCATTTTTCAAATCTACGTGCATCTCCATGCCAAAGACTTGTTTTGCTACTCCAAGATACTTCATATCCAATTTCCTACCCAAGTGAGCCTTCAACTTGTTGATTTAAACCATGCTTTCGCTTGCAACAAGAATATCGTCAACACGCAAAACAAAAGTAATGAATATGCACTTTTTAAACTTTTGAAAGTAAGCACAATGTTCATAGTCACTTCTAGTAAAATTCTGGCTCACCATGAAGGAACTAGATTTCTTGTACCATTTCCTGTGAGATTGATTCAGGACATACAACGATTTATTGAGTTTGCAAAAAAACCTTCCTTTGCAATTTTAAAGAAACCCTTATGGTTGTTCCATGGTAATTTCATCATCCAAATCTCCATGTAGAAAAGCAGTTTTAGCATCTAGCTTCTCTAACTCAAGATTAATTAAAGAAACTAGTGCTAACACTAACTGAATAGAAACAAGCTTAACAACTGGTGGAAATATCTCATAGAAATCGATACCTTCCTTTTCAGAATACCCTTTTGCAACCAGTATTTCTTTCTACTTTACAACTTTACCATTAGCACCTTTACTCAACTTGTAGACTCATTTGCAACAAACAACTTTTATATCAATAGGAATTTCTACCAGGTCCCATGTTTTGTCCTTTCCCAATGCATACATTTCTTCCCTCATTGCTAGTTTCCATTTAGCATTCTCATATGCCTCCATTGCTTCCTGATAAAAACTAGAATCCTGATCGTTAGAATTAAAATAAACAGAACAAAGATAATCTTCATACCTTTTTGGGAAAGTTTTGACACATGTATATTTTCGCAAAGTTGGTCATGGCTATGAAATTTCCTATGTTTCCTAAAAATATTATGTAATCTCATCTACATATGCAGGAGCTTATTCATGGATGTCTTCATGATCCTTCTTTCTTTTATATGGCCGAGTCTCCAACTGAATTTTCTAAATTTTTCATTCTTCTAAATGTTTGATCTCAACATCTACTACATTTGACTTCGTCAGTGACGATTTATCAAACACAACATCTCTGTTAATGATGATCTTGTGGGAAGTGGGATCCCACAAATTGTAACCCTTAATTCCATCACCATATCCAACAAATATGTACTCTTTTGATTTCAGATCTAATTTGGAACGTTGATTCTTTGGAATTAAAGCATTCACATTACAACAAAAAATCTTAAGATTCGAATAATCACAGTGGGGTCATGTCCATACCTATTCCAGAATATTATAGTTTATTGCAATTGACGATGATAAATTTACCAGATAGAAAGTTGTAAGAATTGTTGCTCCCCACAATTCCTACTATAGTTTGGCATTACTAAGCATGTACCTTTCTCTCTCTAAAATACCCATATTCATGGATTCAATGACACCATTTTGTTGAGGAGTATAGACCGTGGTTTTATGCCTTTCGATTCCATCCTCTTTCCAATATTTTTAAAACTCCTGATGTGTGAGCTCACCACCATTATCTATTCTAAGACACTTGATTGATATGTCAGTTCTTTTTTCAAGCAAAGATCTAAATTATTTAAAATAATTAAAAATATCAAACTTTCTTTTGAGTAAATAGATACAAACCTTTCTAGAGTAGTCATAAATAAATGTAACAAAATAGTATGCTCCTCCAAAATAAATAGCAACGCATGGTCCCTACACATCATAATCAATGTAATCTAGGATACATCTACTATTATGCTTCCCTATTTTTGATTTATGTCTAGTTTGTTTTCCAAACATACAATACTTGTAGAAATTAAAATTCAGATTTTTCAATTTATGAAGTAACTTACCATCAACAAGCACCTTCAAACATATCCCACTCATATGGCCCAAGGGATGATTCCATAAATGAGCAGGGCCACTTGCAGCTTTAGAAATAACTGCTTCTTGACTTACCTCAGTTCTTCTTCAAAGCTTATAAAGGTTCCCAATTGTCCTTTTTCCTTCATGACATCTAAAACACACTTTGACACATTCATCACTCCATCATGAACTGCAAATTCAACGAAATTTAGTAGTCCCATAGATAATAGGTGATTCATGAGGTCAAGTACACGTTGTCAAGTTTTATATGATGTCATAGCTTAAGTCCAAACTTGATTATAATTTAATACATTTTCATAATAACATAAAGAGGATCACTGAAAGAAACATAATCAATTTACCTTGGGAAACTGTAAAGGGAAAAACCCAACAAAACTTCCTCAAAATAGATTACCAGTATGCAATGACCAAATAACAAGGTCTCATCAAGTGAGAGACCAAACCCCAAGCATAATAGCTAAAGCACCAAAGACACGTCCCTCCTCCTCTCTCTCTCTCCTTATTTCTCTCTCTTGAGCAATACAAGATTGAGTAAGTGTGTATAAATGAGGGAGGGCACCTCCCTATATATACTAGTATCCCTAATGACATTTTACCTAACTGGGATGACCTGTATAACTAACACGACCGACCTACCTAGGTATAATTCACAATAATAATTATAATCATCTTTTCTTGGTGATATTGACCTGATTTACAACCGAGGGTTTACCTCATGACCTTTTACATTAGTAACCCCTCTCTAAGGAGGATTAATAATAATGTGAAGTACAAGTAGAATATTATTTGAAGTTGCATTATTTCAACACTCCCCCTTAACAAGAAGGGTATTTAGCTGACAACGACAACAAATGGTGTGGCTTGACACAACATCATCGGAAGGATAGAGGAACCATCATCAACATCAAATTTTTGAACATCGTCTGGTACATCTATAGATCATTAGGATTTTTGAACATCATCATCATCTTCAACACAGAGCTAGAGTATCAACATATTTAGTCATTGCTGAAGTATCATCATCAACATATTCAGTACATATATGAAGTATCATCATTTGCAACATGGAACTAGGGCATCATCATCTACAACATGGAACTGGAACATCATTAGTGGTACAGAGTTGAAGCATCATCATCTGCAGTATGGAACTAAAGAACCATCCGTGGCATGGAGTCAGAGCATCATCATCATCTGCTAGAACATCATCACATGCAACATCATCAACAACATGAAGTTGGAGCATCATCATCTATAGTATGGAACTAGAGCATCATCTATAACATGGAGTTTGATCCAGATGGAAATCAGTGGCCACCCACCTATTCCAATGGCTCAAAAAAATTGTTCATTGTGGTGGTTTCCTAGTTATTTTTTTACGATTTTTTGGGTCCCAAACTTCTTGGGTTGTTTTGAGGCCCTAAATGAAGTTTTTTGGAATTTTGGGTGGCCAATTGGTTACAAATGTCATTCATTTTCCCATAGTCAAAAGTTGTAAATCTCGGATAGATCTTTCCAATGAGCTATCGAGCACAAAAATCAAAGATTGTATGCAAAAGTTACGACCCGGGGAAGTTGATTGTTCAACCTAACACCTTGGGGCCGCAAAATTTATGACGGTTCATATTCTAGGGTTATGTATTGGAATTTTGGGGTTCTCTCCCTTATCCTTATTATAAATATGTCCCTCTAGCCTCATTTTGTATTCAGCTTTGCACGAATGAGCGTATCAGCCACATCTCATCTCAAAGAGAGCTACCACTATTCTAACAATTACAGTGTTACAGTCTATTCTGTTTCCACCATTTAATAGAATATGTGTTTACTATATCTCTGTTATCTTTGCAAAATGTCTGGGTTATGATACTATCTCTCTTATTTCATTTCGTTCCCACATAAATCCATATTACTGGTATCAGAGCAATCTTCTCTTTGATTGTTTCTCAGTGAATGTCCCCAACCAGGTCCGGGTATAGAGAGTTTGGTCTTGAACTTGTTTCACTTAATCACTCTCACCGTCCCAAATGGCCTCCCATGGAGGAATAAAAGAGAGACGACGGAGCAGGAGATCCTATCAAATCATTGCTCGAGGAAGCCCTCACACGACAGAGGAACGAGATGATGGATAGTTTCTCCCAAATCTTTCTACGAATGCTAGCAGCGGCAAGTGCATCTTCAATGAGCAGCCAGTTTGGGGATGGAACTCTCTTCAAGGTACAAGTTAAATTTGATATTCATTTATTTGAAGGACATATCAATGCAGATGCCCTAGATAACGGGTTGAATGTTCTAGAAGGGTATTTCTCTGTCCACAATTTCTTCGACATGGAAAAGATCACCTTTCCTCTCCTTAAGGAAGTCCCCCATGTCCAAAATTTGTGGGGTATTTCCAGGGAGAAAAACTCATCAGACGAGTCTAGAATGTTTAAGACAAATCCCACTTGTTCCTCTTTCGTAGATGTCGTCAAGGAACAATATTACCTCGTGGGAAGCTATGATAACTAGTACACCAAATGGACCATTGTGCGTTAAGAGAGGGACCAGGCGATGTTAGAGTACACCAGCAACTTTCATACCTTGCGAACAAAGTTGGGTATCAAGTAGTCTGAGCGGCACTTGATACTGAAATATTGCTGTGGTCTACATTGGTACATCCAAAATAACATGGACTTCCTTGAAATATATTCTCTTGGATCTTCCTATTAGTATGTTGTCAAAATGGAGGAGAAATTTTGACAAAAGAACAAGCACGACTTTAGACCTGTGAATCCACCATAGAAGCAAGGCAAGGGAAACCCTATCCCGTAGAACAAAGGAAAAGGAAAGGAGAACCAGTGCCCACCACAAACAAAGAAGGGGGATGGAAATAAAAAGGACACTAGGAAGTGGTGCGAATTTCATAAAATCCCTTCGCATAACACTGATGAATGTCACTCAAAAAATTCATTGCTGGCCAAGATCAAATCTTTAGAATCACATCCCAATTCTGATTCTAAACCCAATGCCACATCCATAGAAAATGAGAAGTAGATCATTCATGCATACCCTACTCCCACTGTTGCTACCACACAGATTCAACTAGAGGAGCCTAAAGAGTCATAGGCAAAGGAGCGCCTCTTCCACTCAGAGATGTGGGTGACGGGAATCCCACTACATTTTGTTGTTGACAATGACAACCAAAAGATCCTGATCTCAACATATGTTGTCAAAATATTGGAGCTTCCGACAACACCACACCTGCAAACCTACAACATCGGTTGGCTAAGCCAAGGACTAGGTATCCACATTACTCAACAATTCCTCCTTCGATATGGAATAAATCCTTTCAAAGACGAGGTACTGTGTGATGTGGCTCCACTTGAAGTCTGTGATGTTCTTTTAAGAAGCCATATATATGGAAGCATCATGTTTTATATGAGTCATAGCCTTGAACTGTCATTATTACTTTGGGAGGAAAACTCTATCGGATACCATAGATAGTTGCACCTAACAAAGTCTCGCAAGGTTGGAAGATAAGCTCCCACATTAGAAAATTATTCCTCTTCACAATTATGTCTGAAGAAGAACATCATATTACCTCCACACCCTCAGCATAGGGTATATATGCTCATGAGACACAAGAATAAAATAGAGTCAATGTTTCCTCATCCGTCCGAGTACCTCTACGATGCAAGGCCACGCATTCAAGGTGCTCCTCCAAAAACAAATCATCCACACAACAATTACACCCCTCTTGGGATGCCAAATAAAAGAAGCCTCTTCACTTCAGCAAATGTCACACCAAGATATCTATTAGAATTTTAATGCCATTAGATTTTCAAGCAAATAGTTCTAATAATGTTTGCGGCAAAAGAATTGAGAATGAAGATATAAACTGAACAAAACAAACCACACAGGAAACAGACAAGTATTTCTCAGTAATTTACAATATCATTCACAATAATAATATCGGTTGTTACAATAGTTTACATAGAAAAGAATTCGAATGCGTGGGGTATGAATTTGAATCCTCCAAGTAGATATGATTGTATCTAACTGAATCTCTAACTCAAGGTCTCCTAATCAATATTGAAGTCCAAGTACACAACTCCCTGATGACCAATAATTTCAACAACCAGTGACAACTAGTTAACTCAGTGTGGTAGGTAGGAAAAGCGCTCCTCCCCATGCAACCATGCATTATCCTTGGATTGGTAGCGCTAGCTTAACCATTTGTGAAGTAACTGAATGTAACTAGGGTCTAACTAAGACTAACTAGTACCAACACCAACTAACTGATGTAGGTTGGTGTCGAAAATCCCAGTGGCTCCTAAAATGTAAGGATTGGTCTAGGAGGTGCCCCAACTGATGCATGCACATGCAGTAAGTGGATGCTAACCTCTAGCAGTGTTCCCCATAGTCCAACGACTGGTACATATGGCCCCATTGGGCCAGGTGGACCCAAATATTTAATTAAGTTTCCTAAGTTAGGCAATAATTAATCTAATAGACATTCGATCAAGGGCGAATTAATAATCCTAACACCCCCCCTGAATCCTAACTTGGACAACTGTGGGCCCTAGTAACAAGACCATAGGTCACCCAAATACAATCTAGAAGATAGTAAAAAAATGTTGCTTAATACAACTGAGGAAACAGGGGAAAACCTCATGGGAACCCCCCCCCCCCTTCAAAAAATAAGTAGGAAAATAGCAATCTGCAAGCTATCTTTAGAAGAAAGAAGCTTCATCCTTAGAAAAATAACTTGAGCAAAACACTGCTGCAAAATTGCAGCTCTATGCAGCAACATGGTCCATCAGTGGACCTCTTAATGTACATCTAAACTGATGATTTTGTTTGTTTCTACTAGATGGTGAAGGTAGGGAATGATCAAATATTTGCTTTTGTGGGCCATGTAGATGATCATTCACCATCATCAAGTAACACCGATCGGTAACTTTGCCACACCATTTTGTAGAGAGAGAATCTATGAGGGATAGTGCAGCATGCTCATTCTAATATTGGGACCTTGTTCTTCTTCTTTCTTCTAGAACTCCAGCACTACCTCTAGCTGCATCAAGAAGCTTTTGAGCCCATCTGGGTTTAGGATTCTGATTAGGAATGGGTATTGGATATGGATATAGAATCTCTTGAGATTCAGTCTCAATAACATGATCATGCTGTATGTGATCTTCTTCATACGAATATGAAATCTGTAGCACATCATAATAATAAAAAATAGGCGGATAAATAGTTATACCTTCCTGTACTGTTGGAGGAGTATCATGTAGCTAATATTCTTCGAACTGGACACTTATTTCAACGAAGCATCTTCTGCTAGAAACCTCTGTCAGTTTGTAAGTTTTTGCATCTTTCACATATCCCAACAGAATGCATTCGCTACTTTGGTCTTAGAAGGCATTCCTCTTGTCAAGTGGTATTCTGTCCCAAGCTTTGTAACAAAAAACTCTTAGATGTGAGACATTGGGCTTATACCCATGCAGGGCTTTGAATGGTGTGATCCCAACCACTGACTTATGGGGCACACTATTCTGAAAATATGAAGCATAGTTTATTTCTTCATCCCAAAGAGAAGGAGGTAGATGCTTGGCATGGAGAAGGCATGTTTCCATCTCTTTCAGTGATCTATTCTTCCTCTCAGACACACCATTTTGTTGTGGTGTGTATG
Organism: Pseudotsuga menziesii; assembly: GCA_001517045.1. Lineage (NCBI taxonomy): Eukaryota > Viridiplantae > Streptophyta > Pinopsida > Pinales > Pinaceae > Pseudotsuga > Pseudotsuga menziesii. Next base: position 122,933 of record LPNX010147492.1, read on the forward strand.
GAACTGAGTGTTCCATTTGAATCCCCTCTTATTCACAGAAATTATGGAAATATATTTTGACATATTCTCCTCCTCCATCGGATCTTATTGAATTGATCTTCTTATTGAAACTATTCTCAACCATAGCTTTAAAATTTTTAAAAGTATCAAAAACTTCTGATTTTTGTTTCATGAAGTAGATCGAATAGTACCTAAGACAATCATCAATAAAGGTTACAAAATACCTGCAACCATTAATGGAGTTTGTGGGCATAGGTCCATATACATCACTGTGTATGAAATCAAGTGTAGAGACAGCTCTATGTCCCTTCCCAACATCATATTTCTTTTTTGGATGCTTACCTACCAAACACCCAGCACATACTCCATCGAAAGTTTGGATGGAGGGTAAACCTTCAACCATGTTATCATTGTGGAGCTGCTTCAGATATTTGAAATTGAGATGGAAAAATCTCTCATGCCAAATCTTGCTGGTGTTGTTAGAATGAGACAATAAAGTTGTAGGAGGAGAAATAGGTAAGAAATGTGAAAACTCATAAGGTTTGGTAGAGTGATTTGCAATATCTTTCGCTACAAGCTTTCTAGTGGATTTTTCTATGAACTCAACTGATTCTGAATCGAATGTGACTTTCTTAGGAGATCCTATATGAGTCATCTGGTAAATAGATAATAGGTTAGCAGCAAGGGAGGGAACATATAAGACATTCTTTAACTCACCATGCTTCGCTCTGACTGAGCCCCTTCCTTTTGCCGGAATATCAGAATCATCTTCCATGTGAATGTTAGGCCCCTTTGATAGTGAAATAGTAGAGAAGGATTCTTTGGAGGCAACCATGTGGTTGGAGGTTCCAGAATCTAAAATGTATGGTGAGGATGGAGAGTGAGTTGCTTTCAAATCATGACACCTTTCGGAATCTTCTGTGGGTGCTTCTTCATCGAGATTCTTTGCTCTTGGAGGAGCAATGTTGTGTTGATTGAGAAGAGCTGACATGTCATCAAGTTGCTTCCTCATACACTGATCTTCAATATGGTATCCCTTTCACAATAAGGACATAACTTATTTTCAAATTTCTTCTTCTTAGAGTCGAAGGCCCCTTCAGAAGCTTCTTGATTTTGTCTAGACTTCGAATCAGCTGCCTTTGGATCCTTCTTCTTTGATTTCCCCTTTGCTTGTGCTTTCGAAGAGTTAGTAACTAAGAGAGATTTATCTTTGGAGGTCTAGATGATTCCCATTTGAATCAATTTGTCTTGCTCCTTGATTAAGGACTCTGAAAAAGAATCTAATGAAGGAAGTTTCCAATCAGGAAAGCTTTCCCTCTTGGAATGAAACATAGAAACATATGCAAAATACTTAGGGCCTAGTTTGCTGAGGATGGAAATTACATTCTGCTCATCCTTCTGCTCTATTCCACACTGTCTGCATTGGAGCACTAGAGACTTGAATTTAGAGAAGAATTGCTCAATAGTCTCGAAACTTCTAGGATGTAAAGATACCAAATCATTCTCTATAATGTGTCCCCGAAGCTCATATTTTTTGTTAAAGAAGCTATCAAGCTTCTCCTAGGATTATCTAGGAGTCGTCAATCCTTCTAGATGGAAGAGGATATCTCTAAAAATTTAAGTACATAAGTACCCGAATGCTTCATCACAAGGGTTTAGGAACTTGTTCCTCTCTACCGGCCTATGAGGCCCAGCCTCCCATCCATGTATGATCCTATGGTAGCCATGCTTGTGCAAGGAGAGATCCATATCAATCCTCCAATAAAAGTAATAGGAAGTTGTGAGGATCCGTGGTTCAGGAATTTGAGAACTCATAATTGCTCCGGCTGGAAGACTGCAAATACTTCTCACAAGCTACGTAGCACATGTCAATTTTACTGCAATAACACACTAGAACATATGAACTATTAGAATCATGCTTTTCCTCCCGTTATGAATATGTTTTCAGGGTCTGTCACACCCTCTCTACTACTCTGAATAATTCTAGAGCTAGAAAATCATCATAGGGGACTTCTGTGGAAACCCAGCTGCTTTTGATGTTCGATGGGGAGAAACAAGGATGAAACCTTCCTAAGAAGGATCTGATACCATATTAGAATTTTAATACCACTTAGATCTTCAAGAAGATAGTTCTAATAATGTTTGCAACAAAATAATGGAGAATGAAGATACAAACTGAACAAAACAAACCACATAAGAAACAAACAAGTATTGCTCAGGAATTTGCAGTAGCATTCACAATAATAATATCTGGTGTTACAATATTTTACATAGGAAAGAATTCGAATTCTCCAGGTGGATATGACTATATCTAACTGAATATCTAACTCAAGTTCTCCTAATCAATATTGGAGTCCAAGTAGACAACTCCCTGATGACCAATAACTCCAACCATACCAGTGAAAACTAGTTAACTCAGTGTGGTAGGTAGGAAAAGTGCTCCTCCCCATGCAACCATGCATTATCCATGCATTGGTAGCACTATATTAACTGTTTGTGAAGTAACTGAATGTAATTGGGGGCTAACTAAGACTAACTAGTACCAACACCAACTAACTGAAGTAGGTTGGTGCTAGGACTCCCAGTGGCTCCTAAAATGTAGGGATTGGTCTAGGAGGCACCGAAACTAATGCATGCACATGCAATAAGTGGCAGTTAACCTCTAGCAGTGTTCCCCACACTCTAGTGATTGGTACATGTGGCTCCATTGGGCCAGCTTGACCCAAATATTTAATTAAGGTTCATAAGTTAGGAAATAATTAATATAATAGACATTTTCCCAATGGAGGATTAATAATCCTAATAAGATCATCTCACCACACAGTTCAAGATATGATACGGGATTTGAATCAATGGAGACCATTGCTTCCTAAGGAGGGATAATTGATCCAGATGGAAATCGATGGCCACCCACCTATTCCACTAGCTCAAAACAATTGTCCATTGTGGCATTTTCCTAGTTATTTTTCTACAATTTTTTGGTCCCAAACTTTTGGGGCTATTTTGAGTCCCTAAACGATGTTTTTTGGAAATTCGGGTGGCCAAATGACAACTAACGGCATGCATTTGGCCACAGTCAAAAGTTGTAAATATTGCATAGGTATTTCCAACGATCTATCGAGCGACCAAATCGGAGATCGTATGCAAAAGTTATGACCTCGAGAAGTTGACTATTCAACTTACCACCTTGGGGCCGCATACTTTATGACGATTCATCCTCTAGGGCTATATTTTGGACTTTTGGGGTTCTCCCTCTCATCCTTATCATAAATACACCCCTATGGCCTCATTTTGTATTCAGCTCGGTACAGATGAGAGTAGCAGCCACATCTCCTCTCATATATAGCTACCACCATTCTAGCAATTGTATTACAGTCCGTTATGTTTTCGCCATTTACTAGAATATGTGTTTATTGTATCTATGTTATCTTTGCAAAATGTCTGTGTTTACGATGCTATCTATATTATTTCATTTCATTCCCACATAAATCTGGATCATTGGTATCAGAGCAATCTTCTCTTTGATTGTTTCTTGGTGCATGTCCCCGACAAGGTCCGGGTATAGAGAGTTTGGTATCGAACTAGTTTCACTTGATCACTGTCGCCATCCCAGATGGCCTCCCATGGTGGAAGAAAAGAGAGGTGATAGAGTAGAAGATCCTATCAAATCGTTACTCAAGGAATCCCTCATGCGACAAAGGAACGAGATGATGGATATTTTCACCCAAATCCTTCTATGAATGCCAGTAGCGGCAAGTGCATATTCAGTGATCAGTCGATTCGAGGGTGCAACTCCCTTCAAGGTACAAGTTAAATTTTATACTCCTTTATTTGAAGTCCATATCGATTCATATTTCCTATATAACTGGTTGAATATTCTAGAAGGGTATTTCTCTGTCCACGATTTCTCTGACAGGGAAAATATCACCTTTTCTCTTCTTAAGGAAGTCCCCCATGTCTAAAATTGGTGGGGTACTTAATGGGAGAAAAAATCATTAGACGAGTCTAGAATGTTTGAGACAAATCCCACTTAGGCCTATTTCAGAGATGTCGAAAAGGAACAGTATTACCCTGTGGGAAACTATAATGACCAGTACACCAAATGGACCATTCCACATTAAGAGAGGGACTAGATGATGTCAGAGTACAGCAACGACTTTCATACCTTGCGCACAAAGTTGGGTATCGAGTACTCTGAGAGACACCTGACTGAAATATCACAGTGATCTACATCAATACATCTGAACTGAGGTGGAATTCCTAGACATCTCTTCACTTGGATCTTCCTATCGGTATGCTGTCAAAATGGAGGATAAATTTCAACAAAAGAACAAGCGAGACTCTGGACCTACGAATCTACCAGAGAAGCAATGGAAGGGAAACCCTGGCCTACAGAACACAAGAAAAGGAAAGGACAACCAGTCCTTGCTACAAGCAAAGAAGCAAGATGGAAAGACAAAGAAGGACAGAGGGAAGTGGTTCGAATTTCATAAAATCCATTGGCACAACACTAATGAATGTCGCTTAAAGCAGTAATTGGTGGCTGAGATCAAATCTTCAGAATCATATCCTAATTTTGATTATGAACCCAATGCCACAACTACAGACAATGGGAAGCAGATCATTGATGCATACCCCACTGCCACTGTTGCTAGCACACAATTTCAATTGGAGGATCCTGAAGAGTCATAGGCATAGGAGTGCCTCTTTGAGTCGCATATGTGGGTGAAGGGAATCCCACTACATTTCGTTGTTGACAATGGTAGCCAAAAGAACCTAATCTAAACAGAAGTCATCAAGATATTGGAGCTTCCAACAACAACACACCCACAACCCTACAATATCGGTTGGATAAGCCAAGGATGAGCTATCCACATTACTCAATAATGCCTCCTACCATATGGCATCAAGCCTTTCAAAGATGAGGTACTGTGTGATGTGGCCCCACTTCAAGTCTATGATATTCTTTTAGGACAACCATATATGTGGAAGCGTCATGCATTATATGAGTCACAAACTCGAAGTGTCATTGTTACATTTGGAGGAAAAATCTATTAGATACTAGACACAGTTGCACCTGACACAGTCTCACAAGGTAGGATGATAAGCTCCCACATCAGAAAATTATTCCTCTTTACAATTATGTTTGAAGGAGAACATCAAATTACCTCCACACCCTCAGCACATGGTATCTATGCTCATCAGACACAAGAAGAAAACAAAGTCATTGTTTCCTCATCCATCTGAGTACCTATACGATACAAGGCCACACATTCAAGGTTCTCCTCCAAAAACAAATCATCCATCCAGCAATTACAACCCTCTCGAGATGCCAAAGAAAAGAAGCCTCTTCACTTCAGCAAATGTCGCACCAAGAGATCATCTCACAACACAGTTCGAGATATGATATGGGATTTGAAGCAATAGAGACCATTGCTTCCTAAGGAGGGAGGATTGATCTAGAATAAAATTAGTGTCCTCCCACCTAGGCCACTGGATCAAAATAATTGTTCATTGTGGAAGTTTCCAAGTTATTTTTGTACGGTTTTTCCGGTCCCAAAAATTTGGTGCTGTTTTGAGGCCCTAAACGACATTTTTTAGGAATTTGGGTGGCCAAATTTATTCCAATAGAATGCATTAGTCTGAAGTTGTAAATCTCGAATAGATATTTGTAATGAGCTATCGAGCGCCCAAATCAGAGATCGTATGCAAAAATTATGACCCCGGGAGGTTGACTGTTCAACTTACCACCTCGAGGCTGCAAACTTTATGACGGTTCATCTTCTATGGTTATGTTTTAGAGTTTTGGGGTTCTCACCCTCATGATTATTATAAATAGGCCCCTCTAGCCTCATTTTTTCCAGCTTGGCATGGATGAGCGTAGCAACCATGTCTCTTCTCAGAGATAGATATCGCCATTCTAGCAATTCCATTACAGTCTGTTCTGTTTCTGCCATTTAATAGAATATGTGTTTATTATATCTTTGTTATCTTTGCAAAATTTCAGTGTTTATGATGCTATCTCTATTATTTCATTTCATTGCCACATAAATTAGGATCAGTGGTATCAGAGAAATATTCTCTTCAATTGTTTCTCGGTGCATGTTCTCGATGAGGTTCGGGTATAGCGAGTTTGGTATCGAACTAGTTTCACTTGATCCCTCTCATTGTCCCAAATGACCTTCCATGGTGGAAGAAAAGATAGATGATGGAGAAGAATATCCTATTAAATCATTGTTCGAGGAAGCCCTTTGCGCGACAGAGGAATGAGATGATGGATAGTTTTTCCCAAATCCTTCTACGAATGTCGGCAGTGGCAAGTGCATCTTCAATGAGCATCCAGTTCGGGGATGCAAATCCCTTCAAGGTACAAGTTAAATTTGTTATTCCTTTATTTGAAGGACATATCAATGCATATGCTTTAGATAATTGGTTGAATGTTCTAGAAGGTTATTTCTATATCCACAATTTCTTTGACAGGGAAAATATCACCTTTTCTATCTTTAAGAAAGTCCCCCGTGTCCAAAATTTGTGGGGTACTTACTGGAAGAAAAACTCATCAGGCAATTCTAGAATGTTTGAGATAAATCCCACTTGGGCCTCTTTGGTAGATGCCATCAAGGAACAGTATTACCCTATGGGAAACTATGATGACCAGTACACCAAATGGACCAGTCTACGTCAAAAGAGGGACAAGATGGTATCGGAGTACACCGACAAATTTCATACCTTGTGCACAAAGTTGGGTATCGAGGACTCTGAGTGGCACCTGATATTGAAATATTGTAGTGGTCTACATTGGTACATTCAAACTAAGATGGACTTCCTCGACATCTCTTCACTTGGATATGCCTATTGGTATGCTGTAAAAATCAAGGAGAAATTTTGACAAAAGAAAAAGAGAGACTTTGGACCTACGAATCCACCATACACACAAGGCAACATAAACCCTGGACCGCAGAACACAAGAAATGGAAAGGAGAACCAGTCCCCTCCATAAGAAAATAAGGGGGATGGAAAGACAAAGAAGGAAACCAGGAAGTGGTGCAAATTTCATAAAATCCCTTGGCACAACACTAATGAAGGGCACTCAAAGAATTCATTGGTGGCTAAGATCAAATCTTCAGAATTAGATCTCGATTTTGATTCTTAACTCAATTCCATAGCCACAGACAATGGGAAGGATATAATTGATGCAAACCCCACTGCCACTATTTCTACCGCATAGATTCAACTAGAGGATCCTAAATATTCATAGGCAGAGGAGCGTCTCTTCCACTCGCAAATGTGGGTGAAGGGAATCCCACCACATTTCGTTTTTGACCCATCCAAAAGAACCTGATCTCAGCAAAAGTCATCAAGAGATTGGAGCTTCCAGCAACCCCACACCAGAAACCCTACAACATCGGTTGGCTAAGACAAGGAATTGGTATCTGAATTACTCAACAATGCCTCCAACCATACAACATCAAGCCTTTCAAAGACAAGGTGCTGTGTGATGTGGCCCCACTTGAAGTGTATGATGTTCTTCTAGGATAGCCATATATGTGGAAGTTTCATGTTGTATATGAGTCACAGCCTCAAAGTGTCATTATTACTTTGGGAGGAAAACTCTATTGGATGCCAAACACAGTTGCACCTAACACAGTCTCGTAAGGTAGGAAGATAATCTCCCATATTAGAAATTATTCCTCTTGACAATTGTGTATGAAGGAGAACATCATATGACCTCCACACCCTCATCACAGGGTATCTATGCTCATCAGACACAAGAAGAAAACAAATTTATTGTTTCCTCATCCATTTGATTACCTCTACGATGTAAGTCCACTCATTCAAGGTGCTCCTCCAAAAACAAATCATCCACATAGCAGTTACAACCCTCTTGGGATGCCAAAGAAAAGAAGCCTCTTCACTTCAGCAAATGTCGCACCAAGAGATCATCTCACCACACAGTTCGAGATATGATACGATATTTGATGGATGGAGACCATTGCTTAATAAGTAGGGAGGATTGATCCAGATGGAAATTAGTTTCCGCCCACCTATTCCATTGGCTGAAACCAATTGTCCATTGTGGCAGTTTCCTAGTTATTTTTCTACAATTTTTCAAGTCCCAAATAGTCGGGGTTGTTTTGAGGCCCTAAATGACATTTTTTGGTAATTCGGGTGGCCAAATGGCTACCAATAGAATGCATTTGGACACAATTGAAATTTGTAAATATTATATAGATCTTTCCAACGATCTATCGAGCACCCAAATTGGAGGTCGTATGCAAAAGTTATGACCCTGGGAAGTTGACTGTTCAACTTACCACCTTCGGGCCATAAACTTTATGACAGTTCATATTCTAGGGTTATGTTTTGTAATTTCAAGGTTCTCACCCTCATCATTATTATAAATAGGCCCTTCTAGCCTCGTTTTGTATTCATCTTGGCATAGATGAGCATAGCAGCCACATCTCTTCTCAGAGATAGCTACCACCATTCTAGCAATTGTATTACAATTTTTTCTGTTTGCTCCATTTAATCGAATATGTGTTTGCTATATCGCTGTTATCTTTGCAAAATTTCTATGTTTATGATGCTATCTTTGGTGTTTCATTTTGTTCCCACATAAATCTGGATCAGAGTTGGAGCCTCATTAGCATATGCTAGAACATCATCACATGCAGGATGGAATTGAATCATCGTCTACAACATCATACTAGGGAATCATCATCTGTATTATGGAACATCATCATTTGCATAACAACTGATACATCACTAGCATTGAAAAAATGAGGTGGGCTCATCAGCATAAAGCCAGAATAACAACAACAACTCCAACACAAGGCTCACTCATCAGCATAAAGATGTAATGACAACGACAACATATAACAACATTATCAACAACTCAAGGATGAAGCAACATCATCTAGGGAATTTATAACAAAAACCAACATGATCCTTCATTTCATAACTACAAGATGATGGAAAACACATATCTGGTACTCAGACAATCCTTCATTTCATAATTCTGGGATAAAGTCTTTGTGAAGCTACCAATACTAATCACAACTAACAAATACATACACATGGCAATCCTTCCTTTAGAAATTACAGAATCAAATCCACTACTGAAATCTTGGCTGATCCTTCCTTTCAGAATTACAGGATTAAGTCCACTTACTAACATTCTGGACATTCTTTCCTTTCATAATTATTGGATCAAGTCCAGTACTAACATCATGGATGATCCTTCTTTTCAAAATTACAGGATCAACTCCATTACTAACATCATGGATGATCCTTCCTTTCATAATTATGGGATCAATTCCACTACTAACATCTTCGACGATCCTTCCTTTTAGAATTACAGGATCAAGGCCACTACTAACATCTTCGACGATCCTTCCTTTCAGTATTATGGGATCAACTCAACTACTAACATCCTTGCCAATCCTTCCTTTTGGAATTATGGGATCAAGTCCACTACTAACATCCTCAACGATCCTTCCTTTCGAAATTAGGGGATCAAGTCCACTATTAACATCCTTGATGATCCATCCTTTCAAAATTATAGGATCAAGTCCACTACTAACATCCTCGACGATCCTTCCTTTTAGAATTACAGGATCAAGTCCACTATTAACATTCTGCATGATCCTTCCTTTTGGAATTATGGGATCAAGTCAACTACTAGAATTATGGACGATCCTTCCTTTAAGAATTATGGGATCAAGTCCATTTCTCATTAGTATTTAAGATGATCCTTCCTTTCAAATTTACACGATCAATTCTAAAAATGATTAGTCCTTCCGCATCAACATTTAAGAAGATCCTTTGCTTCAAAATGATGAGATCAAGTATAATGATGGTTTGTCCTTCCACATCAACATTTAAGATGATCCTTCCTTTTAGAATTACATGATCAATTGTAAGGATGGTTAGTCCTCCAACATAAACTTTTAAGACTATCCTTCCTTTCGGAATTATGGGATCAAGTCTAACGATGGTTAGTCCTAACCTCAACATCTTGGACGATCCTTCCTTTCATAATTACAAGATCTACTCCAACAATATCATTATTTAGGATGACACTTCCTTTTAGAATTACATGATCAAGTCTAGGGATGATCAATCCCAACATAATCATCTTGGATAACCCTTCCTTTTAGAATTACAGGATCCAGTCCAACAAGATCAATATTTAACACGATCCTTTATTTTGGAAATACGAGATCAATTCTAAGGATGATCAATCTAAGTTGATCTGCTTGATGTGATCAGGATTTGATATTATCAATACTACTCCCCCTTTCAAGGGAAGTCTTAACAAAAAACATCAATCTTGTCTTGGAAGTGTTCAAACCTTACATGAGATAGAGGCTTAGTCAACAAATATGCAACCTGCTCATATGTGTTCATATATTGGAGCTTTATAGCTCCCTTATGCACCATCTCACGAATGTATAGGTACAATATTTCTAGGTCCTTCATTTGATCATGGAATAATCGCTTCTCTGTCATGTTCATTTAGCTTTGGTTATCACATAGAATCATGGTAGCATCCATCTTCAGATTGAATAGATATGATAACAACTTTCAAAGCCATATGGATTCACAACTCGCAAAACAAGGTGCAATATATTTCACTTCTACAGTTCTTAGAGAAACATTGGACTGCTTCCTGCTTAGCCATGATATCATGTCTCACCCTAGACTGAAACATCCTCCTGAAGTGATCTTTCTATCTAAGACACATTCTACCCAATTTGAATATGTATAACCATACAGTCCGAAGTCATGATCTCTCATATAACTGAGACCATAGTTTATCGTAATTTTTAGGTACCTCATCACATGCTTTGAATCTACCAAGTGAACACGTTTGGGTTTAACTAGACATCGACTCGAATAGTTCACAACAAAGCATATATCTAGTTCGGTATTCGTCAGATACATCAGCAAACCAATGATTTGTCTGTAGAGTGTGACATCCACTACTTCTGATGAAGCATCAACCAACAACTTCAAGTGTGTATCCATGGGTATGTTCATGGATTTACATTCCAACATGTCAAACATTTTTAAGATTTCCACTACATACTTCCCTCCGTTAAGGAATATTTGTTCTAGGCTCTTCCATACTTCAAGACTTAGAAAATAATGCATCAAGCCAAGGTCTTTCAGCTTGAATTATGGAGAAAGCTTCTTCTTACACTCTAATATTTGCTTCTCATTACCTGTTAGGAATAATACATCCACATACAAAAATAATATCACAAGGACATCATCCATAACCTTGAAGTAAAGGTTAGGATCAACCTTACTCTAGTTAAATCCCAAGCTCGTCAAGAAAATATTGATTCTTCCATACCAAGCTCTTGAAGATTTTTTCAGTATGTACATATCCTTCTTCAAGTTATAGACATGTTTACTTATGTCTTTCACTTGAAAACCTTGTGGCTATTCTATGTACAATTATGTACATCCATATGATGTAACTTGTATTCTGTCTTGGATGTTAGTGCTATGATGGTTCTGATAGAAGTGTACCTTGCTACAGGAGAAAACGTCTCTTCATAATCGATTCCTTCCTTTTGAGAGAATCCGCGGCCCACAAATCTATCTTTGTACTTCTCAATACTTCCATAGGATGTATGTTTTATCTTGTAGATCAATTTGGAAGATACCACACTTTTGTCCTTTGGTTTGCGAACTATATACATTATTCTTCTTTACGGATTGGTATTCCTCCATAATATATTCTACCCATTCTTTATTTTGAAGAGATGCTTCAAAACAAGTAGGTTCTTTATCTACATGATCACACATCAAATCCACATAACTAGGAAATGGATTTGGCTTCTTGCTCTTCCTTATGGATCCTTTTGGACCACCATAGCTCTCTACTTCTTGAATAATAAATTTGTTATTTCTCCTAGGTGCAGTCTCAATGGCAGCTTTAAAATATTTGATTTTTTCAAAGACTTCCGATTAATTTTTTAGAAAGTAGATAGATATCAATATTGAAAGGTCATCTATGAAGGTAAGAACATACCTCGATCCATTCATGGAGGTATTTGGCATTGGAATACTGATATCACTATGAATCAACCCAAAATAGATGAATCTCTACTAGCTTTTCCTCGATCAAACTTATGCTCAAGATGCCTGCTGACTATGAATCCCTTGCAGATCCATTTTGAGGATTTGATTGTTGAAATACCTTCCACCATGGAATCATTTTGTAGTAGCTGCAAATATTTATATTTTATGTGTCCAAACCTCTCATGCCATACCCATCAAACCTCATTTCCATGATTGAGGAGGGAACATGGATTTTAATCATGCACAAAGTTGGAAAACTCATAGGTATTAGTAGCATGATTTTATTTTCCTACTGCAATGAGTTTTCCCATGGATACCTCAGAAATATCAAAATTATTGGGGTTGAACAAAGATATTTTAGGAGAACCAGTGTGTGTCATTTGATACACAGAAAGAAAGTTTGAGGCTAAAGAGGGAACATGTAGAACATTCTTAAAGCTGTCATGTTCTAGATGAATAGTACTTTTCCTTTTGGTGAGACTTGTGAGCCATCACCCATGTGGATGGAGACACAACTATAGGAATCCAGTGATGTTAAAGAATCCTTTCATGAAACCATATGATTTGAGGATCAAGATTCAATGAGGAGAGCTCTATCTTTCGAAATATTAACCATGAGTGCATGACCTCTTTTAGGATTATAATTCTGATCTCCAATATACTTCTTCCTTGCACCTTTTGAAAGAGTAATATTGTTTTTCTTTGGTAGAAGGGACATATGATCAATAGCTCTTTTCGTGCAAGATCTTTTAGGATGAAATCCTCTAGCATAGTAAGAGCACTTTGTCTTCTCTTTTCAACGTTTCTTATTTTTCCTTGAGCCTGAGGGCTCATCCAACTGCTATTTTTTCTCCTTCTATTTGGGAATATCAAAATTAATCTTATATTTCTTTTGATTTGCTATTGCATTTGAATCCTTAGGTGCTCCAGGAAACAAAGCTTGTTCTTTGGAGGATCTCATGGATCCCATCTGAACAAGTTTATCATGCTCATTGGTTAGGGACTCAATGAATTCATTGAGGGTAGGAATCTTCCAATTTGGAATTGTAATATTTATGGTATGGAAGGTAGATACAAAGACATAGTATTATTCTCCTAGCTTCGAAAGGATAGAAAGAATTATTTGGTCATTTTTCTTCTCAACTTTGCATTGCTTCAATTGAAGCACAAGTTGGTTAAAATTAGTGAAGAATTAATTTATGGTCTCAAAATTTCTCAAATTTAGAGATATCAGTTCATTCTCCAACTGATAGGCTCTCAAATAATCTTGGTTTCCAAAGAGTTTAGCAATTTGTTCCCATGGTTGTTTAGTAGTACTCAAACCACTGATATTGAAAAGGAGATCCTTTGAAATGGAGAGGCATAGGAGGCCATATGCTTCATCTAATTTATTCCAATATTTGGACTTCTCTACTGCTGAATTTAGCTCTATATCTATGCCGATGGTGAATTTAAAGAGTCCCTTGGAGCGCAATGTTATATCTGAGTCCTCTTTCCACTGATGATAGTTGAGAGGAGTGAGAATATTGCTAGAGGAAGAGTCCATTTTTCAATTGTAGCGAATGAAATAGGATATTATGAGATACCTACAATCACACAAAACAAACAATATAAGGTCGAACAACCGGCACTTTTAGAGTTGCTTCATGCTTAGATATATTTCTATGGATAGAATTGAGAGGCAACAAGGATAAGATTCCAACACTTATGTGGAAAACTCTCCACTTCTAGTGCAGTGTTGGAATATTTTTTAGCAATTTTGCTCAATATTCATCAAAGATCCATCTAAAACTCTTTAGAAGAGTTTCCTTGTCCTACCATGGATTTGATACCATATAAAATTGAGACACAACAATATTAGAACCAAGAAAAAATTACTACAAACGTACAAACGAATTTGATCAATGAAATACCAGAAACAGTGCAAAAGACTTGGAGGTGTGTATTTCTTAATCATTAATAGAAAAAGATATATTGCAATCCAACACAATGTCATGAATAACCATGCAATTCAAATACACGAGAGGTCATTCGAATTGATTGAATGAGAGTGTCTTACTTGTCAGTTAAACACCACTCCGCACATTAGTTAACTAATTAACTCCAACATAATTGACTCTAACAAACTCAGAGGCAGTTTAGAATGAGTCAAACTAAATAGAACTCAACTGCATGCCAACAAGTAGGTGGAGACTCTTTTTTGACTTCAGTTAGGTGAGCTAAACTGAACTGAGTCACCAAAGTTAGGTGAGGGCACCTTCAACACTCTAGTTAATTGCATTTAGATAAAAAAAAATACAAACAAATCATGGGAAAGGATCCTTTACCACTTCATTTAACTGAAAAGTAGGTGAAGCAACTCCAAGTTGACTAAGTGGGGCACATAACTCATGCATATCAACCCATATTTTCTCCTTAATTGAAGGAGGAGGCTCAGTTAGGCTCCCTGATCGAAGGAGGAGATCCAGTTTGATGATGCAATAATATGTTTCAGTCAAAACTTATGATAAGTGGTAAATTAGTCCAAAATAATCCAAATAATGATGTTTGATTGGAAAATGACTCCAACACTAAGAGACTATTTTCTTAGCATTGTTGGTGATCCTTTTGTTCTATCCTTTCTATTCATTAAGATATTTAATCAATTAAAGTAGAGAGTAACATAGAAACTCTAGAGGTAGTTTAACATATAAATAAGACATGTGATTCTTCTATATTTTGTACATGATTAATTTAACAACTAACATTTTATGCTAAGACTATATTATTGAAAAGACATGAATAGATTGGGAAATAGATGCATAATATAATTCCCAAACTAAAATGCATTGAGAGTTTAAATCTATGCTAAAATTATAATTATCAGTTGCAAACATATATGAAATTGAGTAGGAAATGTGACACCACCGTAGAGAAAACAGAACTAAAGTTGTTGCTCATCCCAAGAAACTCCTAAAGTAACCAAGTCTTACTTGGTCCATAACCCCCTAGCCTATTAGTTGAGCCACAAGGGAAAAATATGATTAATGCACCATCTCTTACATCAACAGATCATTTCCCCATCCATCGCCAGCCTCCTACTTGCTTGATGGAAATATTATTTTATAGTATTTTGCCTAGGGCTTGGGCAATTATGAGCCTCCTTCTATTTAGCACTCCACAAGGAGTCTTGGCATGATTTTGGGGAAGATGCCTCCTGCATCACTTGAGTTCTCACTCAACATCTTTCGCTACTTGTATTTTCCCCTTGTGGGTTAGCAAACACTCTTTCAATGACTACTTCAGTTCTAATTCATTTAAGTATTTTAATTCTTAAATAAAAATAATCCATTACATTGATTTTGACAATTGAGAAGAAGTTTGGGAGAAAAGTGGAAGTGAATCCTTCAATCATACAAGTCGTCTTAATTTAGATAAGTATATTTCAATTATTAGGTTTTGTTGAATTATGTAAGATTTCATTCTCAATTATGAAATATAAAATATATTCACACTCATATGTGTTCTTCATTTGTATTGCTCATAATGGTAATGATATTAAAGAAATGATTAGAATGTTCTTATTTACCGTCTCTATTTTTTTGTTGACATATACCTAAATTTACAAGACATAACTATAATGAGTAGTTGAATATGTTTTTAGTCACGTAAGTAAATCTTTATATTATTATGCACTTGCAATTTGGAAGAAGACTAAGAAGGAGATTCTTTTTATCTTAAATGTAATTCGTGCATAAAGAGATGCTATATTATTCCACAAATAACCTTTATTGTTTCATATATTTTTATAGATGAGGATATTACTTTGTTATAATCTACATTACAAATGTTCACATTCAATCTTTCTATAAATACAATTCAAGGCAAAGTAGGTATTGTAGGAATGATGAGTTATCAGATTTAGGATAAGATATAAGGAGAATAATAAATGTTGATGTAAGAATAATATTAATATTTTCATTTAGGTTAATAATGATTTTTATTTAGATTAATATTAATTTTCTATTGAATGAATATGTATAAATATTTTAAATAAGTTATATTAGATAACCACGTTTAATGAAGCACAACGACTAATTAGTTGAATCTTAGATAATCTTACCTGATTGACTATTATTGATAAGGAATAAGTTATCATTAAAGGTGAAAGATTTCAAATGGTAAACTAACATGGTAGTTCTATTAATGTCATATTGAATGGGATGACTTCCATTTGGCCAGTTGGTCAACAATCTTTAATCATTATATGATTAGTAAAATTATTTTACATGTATCTAACACGTAAAAATACACTTAACGGAGATATGCTTTTGATTGAAAAAAGTTTACAGCCATATCTCCAAACGGATATTAAGTGTGTTGCTAGGAAATGTAGAAATGTGATATTTATGTTTAAGTTTTTTTTTTTTAAATGTAATTTTTTTTTTTGCTATTAATAAGAATTAAAGGAAAAATATCTGTTTATTTTTAAATTTCTAAAGACATATTTATGATGATGTCAAAAATAGCATTATAACACCTTTACAATTATATATATATAAGTTTTATTTTTAAATAAATATTATAAAATTTTCTATAAAATAATGGATCTATTTTTCATAAAAATATATATATTAAAATAACTTTTATTTTATAATTATATATTTGAAAAGTTTTACCTTTATTTAAATAAATACTTTGAAATTTTTCCATAAACTTTTTATAAAATAATTAAGTCCATTTTAGAATTTTGGGATGGGATACCATTTCTGTTTTTTCATGTATGAACCAGAATGAGACAAGTATAGTGTCCAAATTGATTGGATGGGTGTCCCCCAAATTAAAGGAGAATGATTGATTCTATGGGCTTAGTCCAAAATTAATAATTTCAAAAAAAAATATATAGCTTAATTAAGTTGTAATAAGTACATTTAGTGATAGTTGTAAAAATTAAAATTAATATTCAACTATTCTATTATTAGACACAACTACAAGATTAACTCCATATATTATTAGATACAACTATTAGCTTAACTCCAATGATTTTAGAACTATTAGCTTAAATTTAAATTTAATCACAATTATATCGGATAACTATTAGCTTAACAATTAGATACAACTATTAATTCTACAACTATTAGCTTAACTTCATCTCTAATCAATTAATGCTTAGTCCAACTGCATTTGGCATCTAGGAGT
Source organism: Pseudotsuga menziesii (assembly GCA_001517045.1). NCBI lineage: Eukaryota > Viridiplantae > Streptophyta > Pinopsida > Pinales > Pinaceae > Pseudotsuga > Pseudotsuga menziesii. The sequence continues at coordinate 140,207 of LPNX010147492.1, forward strand.
CTAGATAATGTGCACTCATGTAAGAGTGTAACTCCTAATAAAATCATTTGAACTCCTCTCCAAACTCCTAATAAACTCTTCAAACTCCTAATAAACTCCCACATCTAGTAGTTGGGAATCTAGCTAATTACACTGATCGTCGTATATATCTTAGAATTTTGGGGTGCACTACCATCTATGCTTTTTCATCTACAAATGAGAATCATGCCAAGTGGATTGTCCATTGTCCAGATTGATTCTATGGGTGTCATCATCAAAAAATCATAATTAACAATTTCAAAAAAAAATAAAAATAGCGTAGTTAACATCTATTAAGTATAGTTCATGATAGTTACAAAAATTAAACTTCAACTCAAACTAATGGATTATTGGATACAACTATTCCATTATTAGATACTAGTGTGAGCCTAAATCCATTGATGATATAACTATTAGCTTAACTTCAACTCCAATCATGACTTTTACATGAAGTACATTTGCTGATATATTAAATTTTATATTAACTATTACATACACTATTAGCTTAACTCTAATGATTCTACAACTATTAGCTAAACTTCAATTCTAATCACACACTTATATTGGAGAACTATTAGATACAACTATTAGATTCACTCCAATGATTGTACAACTATTATTTCCACTCAAACTTTAATTGATTAAGGCTTTGTCGAAGTGCATTTGGCATCTAGGAAGTTGTGTAATAGTTGAAGTCCTAAGAAAACAGTTCAAACCCCTAATAAACTCGTTCAAACTCTTAGATAGAATAAATCTAGAAAATTCGGTATGTATCCTTAAATCTATTCTCTCGAATATAACAATACAACAATACTGGGAAAAAAGTTAAAAACTAGATTTCAACAATTTCTACTCTAGCTGGAAAACTCACTGAAATTCGGGTGCAAATGGTCGCTTACACCGTTCTGCAAAGTATCGTTCATTTATTTTAATTATTGATCTGTAAATTCAATTAGTAGTTGAATAGAAAATTATTTTTAGCTATTTAATAATGGATGAGCTAATTTTGCAACCTGCCAGTTTTACAGCCTCCTATCGTCAGTTGATGCACTTGAACTGCGTGTTCTGTGACTCGAAGTATCGTCACTTGTTGCAGTTATATTAATGGCTTTATTCGGAAAGTTCTAATCTTAACATTCTTATTTTTTTTTTAACAGAAAATACCAATCGGTTTATTGCACAAATTTTAAGGAGAAATTCCACGTAATTATTGCTGTGAATGCACTACCATTCGGTAGAAAAGAGATTGTCTGCCACAGATGCAAAATATTTAGAGGAATCAACCCTAATCCACCAACAAAAGCACAAAGGAAAATTTAAAAATTGCAAATCACGCAAAATATCAAATTTTATTTTCTTTGTACCTTGGTTAAAGGATTTTTTTTTCCCTTTTTACTAATCAAATTTAATTTTCTTTGTACCCTGGTCGAAGGATTATTTTTTTTCCTTTTTACTAATCATAAGAATTTTCAACTTGTCATCACACTAAGTTTCCAACTCATTGGGTGAATCAATGATAATTTTCCAGTTATGAGAAAGCCATAACCATCAAAAGAAATCACGCAGGATCAGCAAATATGTTACCCAAATTATTGTGATACCTTTCTGAAAAAAGATCTGAGATAATTGGAAAGGAATGCCATGCATTAGTTTTGGTGACACGTTGTGAGGATAGTTTCCATGGAAGTATTTTTTAGAAGGAAAAAAACTTGAACTTCATATTCGTTAATAGAATTGAAGGGTATCTTAATGTGCCATCCGAGAGTATGCGGTACAATCAAGAAATGGCTAGGAACGAGTTCTGATCTACTGTATACCAAGAACAAGTCTCAACACAACTGAGCTGCCATGGGGGATCAATGATCATTCAACTCAAATAGAAAATGCCAGTCAGAGAACATATGGAACACTGTCCATCTATACCATCTCTACCGTGAACATATCTACCCAGAGCTGCTATCTGAATCTACCCACTCCAAATCAACCAAAAAGGTGCCTAAAAAATAAAGAGCTTGCAATTGTCATGAGAGACCAAAAGGCCTTCAAAATGTTCAATATAGATACGAGTACCAGGAGCCAATGAAAGGGCACTCTTCTATAGACTGTCTGCGAGCTGATTATGTTCACAGTAGATATGGGAGAAAGACAGGTGAATGAAGAAGGTGCAGAGTTTCCTGGTATCTTGCACCAGGTGGAGAGAGGGCATTAGTGCCCTTAGCCCAATTAATAATGACAGAAGAGTCTCGCAAAATGTTAAGTGTGGGTATCCCCATCAACTAGGCAATATGCAGAAGAGCCCAAAGCCCTATCAGTTCTGCTTTAGTATTGGTGCATGATCCAGCCCCCAATACAAACTCGAAGGAATGAGACTCGTTCAGTAATAAGCAGATGCCAACTCCTCCAATGTTTTTTGCCGATGCTCCATCAAAGAAACCACAGGGATAGGCTAGAGAAGGGCCCAAGCCTAAGACTCTGAGCTTTTTAGCCTTTTTATAGAGAGGTCGATACAACTGTGTAAGGTTTGAGATCTGATGTAATATGCTCAAGATAGACATCTTTTTTTTTTTTTAAATGTATAAATTCCTTGCTCTCCAGATGACCCACATTACATAAAATAGAAGGTAACTGCAGACCGAGTATAGATACCAGTACCATAGAAGTATTTGCCAGAAGTAGTATGATCGCCGAGCAATCATGATATCTCCACGAATTACTAATTAACTAGTAGTATTTAATACACTACACCATAATGCAACTAGGTTGGAGATACTAGTGTTTTGGTTCATTGGATCGAGCAGTATCAACTTAAATAGTTTCTATTGCGTTGAGAAATAGTTTCGAGGAACAATCATTATTAAGAAAGATTAATATGTTCAGAATATTCTAATGTGTTAAATATATGCCTTATTGAGAAAGAAGATTAATATATTCTACTTGTTTATATTAATCTTATACAAGATTAATATGATTGTTTTTAGTGTATATATTATTTAAAAATTAAATTTTGAAAAATGTTTAATTAATTATTTTATAATATAATGATATTTAAAATATTAACTATTAATTATATTATTTTATACATCTTAATATTTAAAATATAAATTATTAAAAAAACATTATACATTAAAATATAAATTTTAAAAAAGCATTATACATTAAAATGGCAAAGAGTTTTATTGATAGCTTTAAAAATGTCAAAAATGAATAAATTAAACCAAACATAACTTTTAAGATCGGAATAAATGAAGAGAGAGTGTCCTTATATCTTTAAGTTCATGTCAACAAATAGGCGAAAAGATAAGATGTCTTTTGAAATTTGTGTTAATTGTAAATAGTCAAAAATTAAAAAGAATTGAGTTATAAAATAGAAAGTTGACATTATAGCAAAGAAAAATATAAATGAAACATATATTTTTGGGTTTCTAAAATTAATTTCATATCAACCAAAATTATAATAATAAAAATCAATTTATTCAAATATAACCATTTAATCAAATCAAACCAATTAATCAAATCTTGACACAAATGAGCTAATCAAATTATTCAAATGAACTAATTCGGTCACTTCAACCAATTAATCAAATCAAAATATTTGACACAAATGACCTAGGTAGATTAATAATTTTAGGTGGGAAACTAACCTCATAGAATTAGTAGGAGTAGTTCATAAGTTTGAGTAAAGAATGTTTAACTATATTTAAAATCTATTTTGAATAAAAGGTACAAGTTTTGGGAATGAAAGTCTATTATTTCATTTGTATTCCATGCATGGAGAGAATTATATAATCCGCAGGGTTTAGTAAACTATGCACTTAAAGTTTTAGTTTTGTATGCTATAGTTTTTCCAACTTTACATAATGTTTTTACATCACAACCTCTTATTGCCTAAGCAAATTTTTATTTCTTGCAGAGCTGACATCCTCTGACATGTTGTGACTACTCACATCCTTGATTGTGCAGTTATCCTTGACCGCTCTGCAGACAATGCTATGGTGGCGATAAAGTGAGGGTTTGGCATGCCCTACATGCCTTTCTTGTTTCCGCAGTCACCCCGTAGCTTCATGGTTATGAAATGGACTCCTGGAACTAGATCTAGATTGGTAGAGAACTCCTCCCAACACTTATGTTTTGTGCAATCATCTCCACAGCTATTGAACAACCTTGTCCAACACCCATGGGACAACCTTCTTGCAGCTTTCATCTTCTAGTTATTTCAGCTCTGCCCTGTATGTGGTGACCTAATTGAAACGTAGAAGCAATGTACCTAGTCTTCGGATACATGTAATCAAATGTGAAAATAAGTATCAACTCATTATCTATCATCGTTTTGGAATAGGTACATTTCTTGATGCAATTAAATATTTACTAGATTGATTGCTTTGGTTCATGAATATGGTTGGTTGTTTTAAATTTTGTGGAATCTCCCTTTCAAATTTCCAGTTTTCTCTAAATTTACCGCTCTAGCAAGTTAAGTTGGTTGCATTTACACGTTCTTTCTACTTCTAGTGAGCTTTGCTCATTTAATTATTGTAGCGTGTGGAAATCTATTTTGAATAATCATCATTAATTCTTGATTGAGTACAATAGACATTATTTTATGGTATATGATTTATTGGCATTTGAAGTCCCTCCAGTTTTTTTTT
>LPNX010147492.1:144884-165606 GCA_001517045.1 Pseudotsuga menziesii
AGGCCCATTGTTGAGCTTCTACTTTCACATTGTAGATGGTTTGTAATCCTTTACAAAGAAGAAGAAAAATGTTGACATCCAAATCAAGGTTGGTTTTTATTTTTTATTTTTTTTATTTTTTATCTTCTTCTGGTTTTTTCCTAGTGAATCTCTGTTATTTTCTTTGTGACATAGTTCCTATAGTGACATTGTGACTATGTTATTTTATTCATGATACAATTCCTTAGTTTTTCATACTGATATTATGGATATGGAATTTTGAGGTTGACCGAGGTTCAAATATTTCTATCCTAAGTGAAAAACTAGGTTTATTTTGACGAAAAGTTAGATTCTTCATGTCAGTAAAGTAAGGAAGATAATGCTATCACAATTACAAAATATTGTCATAAGGAAACCCCTTACATGGACAAGTTAGTCATGTCCAATAAAAGAAAATATTCATTAGTCCTAGAGTAATATGTTCTTACTTGTCTGTTTAGCTAACTCCCATGTCAGCAGTATAGATTAAAAAAACATATTGAAATGTGTTTATTTTTTCTTGTCCCTTTGATCGAGTGACACTGCACATCAAGTTCCATCTTCAATTATGGACTATGAAAAGGCACAGATTGTTTTGCTCTTTTCCCCTTTAGTTACTTCTTGTAAGATACTGCAGGAAGGATTCGAAATCTAGTATACTCATCATAAATACCACCAAAGTCGGACCCCTCGAAATCACCACCATCAACAGTAGCCTTGAACATTGTTGAAACTAGTGGCATGGGTCTCATAGTCGTAGCATTAGTAGGAAGGTACTTGCATAAAACAAGTGAGGCATGTGGCACACTTGATAGCTCCCATGAAATGACCCACGTGGCCTAGCCTCTCACACACCACTTGCAACGTCCATAGTTTTATGTGTCGATGTATGCAGTTAATGAAACTTTTATTTCACTGTACAAAAGTTTAAAATGCCCATGTTATGGGATTTCAAATAGTCGTCAAATTTGCATAAATACCGAGAGACTTTGTTTACTACCAAGAAAGTTAGATGGTAAAAATAACTTCAAGCACATCAACTAATGCTTCATCATTTAGAATATTTCCCCTCAGAATTTCATCTTCTACATTGCCCCCTTCATAAAATAATTTCGTGACACATTTTTATGGCTCCCTAAATATAGAACGATTATCCTCTGATTATGTCGAGGTTGACTCCTCTTCAATTTTGATTTTAAAAAAATATTGTGTAGGTGTCATAAAAAAGGGAAAGACTACAGGTATCGATTATAACACACATCACATGTGGCCTTAATAGCATGCATTAATTAATGTAGCAATATACTCGACAGCAAAACTATAGGTATCGATTATCATACACAACTTAGGGAGTGTTAATAGGGGTCATTAATTAATGGTGCAGTATGTGCCTTAAATTTCTCTTGCTTAAGCCCAGATGGAAAGACTAATTTTGCATGTAATTTGTTTATCGATATTTGAGTGTTTTTTAATATACTTGTTTTGTTCTGCAATGTGTAGCATAAAGGTTTGACTATACTCATTTTTCTACTGCTTGTGCAATGATATAAACAATATTTCAAAATAAATATGCCTATTGGCGTAATAATATCCATCTTACTTTAAAGATCCCTCTTATAGGATCCCACTTCCTCTGAGATATGAAACTAATTTCAACTTAAAGAAAATCGTCAATTTAAAAATAAATCTTGTCTTGCTCTAAGACCTAAACCTAATTTCAATTTAAAATAATAAACTTCAAATCCTTTCAATATATAAGTCTGTAGCCTAAAATTGAAGATCGGAAATATATATGATATAGAATTTCATTTAACTCTAACATGTAAAACTAATTTATATTTAAAATAATAAACTTCAAATCCTTTCAATATAAAAGTATGTTTCCTAAAATTGAGGGCAGATTAACCGAAATATATGGGACATGGGATTAATGGTTAGCTAATATTAATATCTATATGAAGAATCATTTATTACATGGATAAAATGGTATAGAATTTTAAAAAATAGTATTGGTTAACATTTTTTAAATCTATATATTCATATATTTTAATTTACCTTTTTTTAAGTGTCAAGCTTTATATTTTCCATACACTCAATATTAATCAATAGAATTTCTAAGTCATAAAAGCAGCCAATACTTTAATCTGCAGTCTCCCCATATTCAACCATATCTTTTTGTGGAGAACATTACATTAATTTAATAATAAGTTCGTCTTGATTGAAACCTTGAGCCTTCCCCATTGATCCTAATGACTATAAATCAATAAGCGCTAATTAACATTCACCTCTAAGCTTTTTCTGGACGTGCCATCTTTTTTCACTTTCAATTATTCTGATAAGTCAAGTTAGGCGAGTCAATACAACTAAAGCGTGACAAGAAGAGTTAGAGAAAGATCTGCATTTATATGGCAACTCAAAGAAAATCAAGGCAAGCCATATTTTCCATTATTTATTGTAATTGCTCTAATTATGACCTACCTACTGACTACTCAATCCTATTGAAGAGTTCAAGTAGAAATACAACATACTAAAAAATAAATAACCAAGTGTTCTTCTGTCTCTTAGTAAAGATACATTCTAGAAAATGAGCTACCGCACACATGCCCTTTCAAAATAGTGTTTTAAATCAATGTAACGAAATCTTCTAAGATCTTCTTGAAGAGCTTTCAGAACACATTTTCTTTAACAACTTTACATCTTACTCTATTTTACCATAAACCAATTGCTAAGCTGATGAAGAGAAGTATAAAAGGAAGAATTTCATTAAACAAAAGCACGTTGTCGTGAAAACAATGGCTTAGCCATTATTATTAGATTCCTAACGGTAATACGTCACCATGCTAGAGTTCATAAAATTCATATGTTGTGCATGCTATCTAGAATAGATGTATCACCATCCTAAGCATAATGCCCTCTTTATTTTCCATCACTGCCTTAGCTCTATCTACTCTTTGTTTCTAGAGGATATATTTCCTGCCATATTCATGCTCAAGTGTAGCTACCAATGCAATAATGCTTCAATACATATATATTTAACCAATACAAAATAGGGACTTGTTTCTCTTCAATCCTGCATAGATTTCAATGAAAGTTATTCAGTTGACAGAGTAGAGGAGGCAGAAACTCATTTTTCAATAGATGAGACACTTTCGAAGGTGTACTCCATTCTCTGTTTTTTTCTATTCTGGAAACATATTAATTGAATCATTTTCGTTTACAATAAACATCAATCTAGGAAAACAAATCAGAACATAAAATAGAAACACCTGAATTTTTTGCATGAATTTGAATGAATGCCGAAAAATCCTTCCCATTCTTATCCATCCTAGACAATCAGTGAATGGGGCTCCTAAAATTCCTAATTGGAGATTTAATTTTGATAGAGTATTGTTATTTCAAAATTATATGTAAATGCAGTGGGATAACAATCTATGTTGTATTTATTTTTCTCTATTGGATCTGCTTGACTAGGTGAGAAATCCATACACGATTACAAATCAAAGAGAAAGGCGAACTGAAGGACAACATAAAATGTTCATTGATTCCTTGAAATTGTATAGGTTTTCAGGTTATGTACTTACAAGTATTATCTAACATAACGTGAAAATTGTTTTGGATTCTCAGGTTATGTACTTACAAGTATCATCTAACATTAATATTATGCATGAACCAAAACCAAAAACTATTCCTAATTACAGTTAACCTCTTACCGAAGAGGCATATGCATATCAATTCTTTGTTGTTTGTAATCAAAAAATGAGAAAAAATATCAAATTTGGAAATCAATATTAAAGTAAGAAATCCAAGTCATCCAATATGTATTTAATTATGACTCTCATTACAAAAATAGAGAGGATAGTATACCTCGCATGAAATTTCTCAAGGGGCTTATATCTGGTCATGCAACCCTTTGTGTTTTATTGCCACATTTTCTCAATAACAATTTCACTTGTTTAGTAAGGTCTTGAAAGGTCTTAGATTATAGCTATTGTACATCTGGTCATTTTCAAACAAGCTGGAATGAATACCTTTATAGTCAATAAACCAAACCAATATAGAATAAGTGATAAAAATAAACCAAACCAATACATATAATGAGTCATAATTTTTAGTATTAGTGTATTCTTATAATTAGTAAACCATTTTTAAGTATAAGTTCACCTTCATAGTCAATAAACCAATATAGAATAAGGGCTGGTGGAAGCTAATGCTGGTCACTTATGACGCGTTTGTTGCAATAGACTTTTGGAAAAACAGAAATATGAATGTAAAAAATCAATATTAGAGGTACATACACAACTTTTTGGAATATGGCGTAAGAATATGAAACGTGGAAAATCAGATTACCTTCAGGAATATATAACTTTGATTTATGGAAACTAAGTATAAATCCCAAAAAATGAGGTTCTTCTAAGCTTGGTATCAGGGATGATTTTAAGGAAACATACTTATTTAAAAGTCTATAAATGTTGGTGAATATTACCAATTCTTAAAACGCCAATTATAAAATGATTCGCGATATTTTTCAAAATATGTTTTAATTTCCAAGGATTTTATATCGTTTATATAATAATTTGGTGATTTTTAGGGTGAAAACAATTTACCCCATCAAAATTAGGTGAAATGGGGCTTCAAAAAATGAAAAATGGTGAATGTTTTTTGGGAGAAAAACATGGAAAAATAGCCCGCTGGGCTAAAATTCGCCCCTTAAATTATCCCTGGTTGGTATGTTATTTGTTTCCCAAAAAACAATCAATATGTTTGCGTTGGTCCACTCGTTTGGTATGCAAATGGTGGAATTTTGTGAAAAACATTATATAGAGTTGTACATAACACGTGTGTCTAGTGCAGTGTTATTTTTCCATATTTATTTATGTTATATATATATAATTAAGGAATTAAGTAACGCCCTAAAATGACAAGGTCGAGCGTTGGTCCACGACATCTTGGTCTTAACATAGTAAATAAACGATATTTTTTTTAGGATGTAGGTATTTGTGTCTTCTTATGCGGGTTCTTATCCGTTTTCTAAATAGGTGAGCCAATCAAAAGTTGTAGTTGAAGCAAATAGCCTACCTTTTGTGTTAGATTGATGTTAGTCCATTTAAAATTAAATAAAAAACAGGAAAAAGATAATAGATTTAAATAAAAATCACATATACAAAATCTAAAGAAAGAGTTACATAATTGTGTCATTAGAGGAAATTTTAATTCAAAATGGGCTTCCTAAGGAAAACAATAAAATAATAGTTAAAATAATAAAATAATACTTATTAATTTTGGAGGAAGAAAAGAAAAAAACTACTTTTTTGTTCGTATTTTCGACATATCTCCATGTGTTTTTACTAAAATTTCGATTCGGAGAGCTCTTTCGATGCATAATTAAATTCTTCATCCAACAAGTACCCACTCTGCATACTTTTGACGGACCTCGCTACCCAAAAAACAAGAAATACCTGAAAAAACGTGATGATGCATCATCACGTTTTTTCAGGTATTTCTTATTTTTGGGGTAGCGGGGTCCGTCAAAAGTATGCAGAGTGGGTACTCATTGAATGGGGAATTTAATTCGGCTTCGAGGGAGCTCTCCTGCTCGAAACTTGAGTAAAAACACAACGAGATATATAAAAAATACGAACAAAAAAAGTACTTTTTTTATGATACCTATCCCCAAATTTATATTAAAAAATTGTTTAAGACCTATACAGTATTTGTTTAATACCTATACGATATTTCATTGGCTAACACATGATGACATGGAATTTGAATTAGGGTTGAAAGGCCCATTTTGAGTTGAAATTTCCTCTAATGGAATTTTCATTAGCAGTGGACAAGCGTGGCGTATGCAAAATCATGCACGAAATAGGAGAAGTGGTACAAAACATGTTTATGTCATGAGACAGTCCAAACCACTTGGTTTGGCAACTCGAGCCTAAAAGCAAAGAAGCCAAGTCATCCACCACGTAGGTTGGAAAAAAGGTTCCTAGCAAAATTCTAAATTTAAATCACGCGTGCGCATAGTTTAAAACGCAATGCACATGCACTAGAAGCGTGATCGTGCTGCTAAGTGTGTACACGTTAAACACGTGTGCGTGCATATGTTATGTTAAAACTTTGTTTTGATTTTATTTTCAAGCATTTGCAATGGATGATGATGATGAACAATGATGATAATGATGAGGAGGATGATGAAAATGATGATGAGGAGGATGATGATGATGAGAATGATGATGATGAGGATGATGATGATGATGATGATGGCGATGAAAACGATGATGAACAATGATGGTGAGGATGATGATGATGATGGTGATGATCACGATGACTATGACTATGATGATGATGATTATGATGATTATGATGATGAGGATGATGATTACGATGATGAGGATGATGATATTGATGATGATGACAATGATGATGATGACCATGATGATGATGACCATGATGATGATGACCATGTCGATGATGATGAACAATGATGATGATGATGATGATGACTATGATGATGATGATGATGATGATGATGACGACGATGACGACGATGATGATGATCACGAATAGTATGACTATGATGACAATGATTATGATGATGATTACGATGATGAGGATGATGATGACTATGATGGTGATGATAATGATGATGATGATGATGATGACAATGATGATGATGAGGATGTAAACTATGATGATGATGATGAGGATGAGGATGATGATGAGGAGGAGGAGTAGGAGGATGATGACTATGATGATGAGGATGAGGATGAGGATGACGATGATGATGATGATGATGATGACGACGACGATGACGATGATGATGAACAGTGATGGTGATATGATGAGGAGGATGATGACAATGATGATGATGAGGATGATGACAATGATGATGATGATGAGGATGAGGAGGATGATGATGATGATTTCGATGATGACGACAATGATGATGATGATGATGATGATGATGAGGATGACGATGACGATGAGGAACAATGATGATGATGATGATGATAGGTTTAGTTGAAACTTTGCTTTGATTTTATTTTCAAGCATTTTCAATGGAATGACGATGATGACCATGATGATAATGATGAACAATGATGATGATGAGGACGATGATTGCGATGATGATGATGGTGATGGTGATGATGATGATGATGATGATAAAGATGACAACGACGATGACTATGACTATGATGATGATGGTTTTGATGATGATGATGATGATTACGATGATGAGGATGATGATGTTGGTGATGACGACGACGATGATGATGACCATGATGATGATGACCATGACGATGATGATGAACAATGACAATGACGATGATGATAACTATGATGACAACGATGATGATCACGAATAGTATGACTATGATGACAATGATTATGATGATGATTATGATGATCAGGATGATGATGACTATGATGCTGATGATAATGATGATGATGATGATGATGACAATGATGATGATGAGGATGATGACTATGATGATGAGGAGGAGGAGGAGGAGGATGATGAGGAGGAGGAGCAAGAGGAGGATGATAACTATGATGATGTTGATGATGATGATGATGATGATGATGATGACGACGATGATGAACAATGATAGTGATGATGATGATGAGGATGATGTCAATGATGATGATAAGGATGGTGACTATGATGATGATGATGAGGATGAGGATGAGGATGATGACGATGATGATGATGATGGTGATGATGAGGAGGAGGAGGAGGAGGATGATGATGATGACGATGATGATGATGATAGGTTTAGTTGAAACTTGCTTTGATTTTATTTTCAACCATTTTCAATGGAATGATAATGATGATGAACAATGATGATGATGACGAGGAGGATGATGACGACGACGACGACGACGATGATGAAAACAATGACGATGATGATGAAAAATGATGGCAATGATGATGATAAGGATGATGACAATCATGACTATGATGTTGATGATAGGAGGAAGAGGATAATGATGATAATGATGATTATGATGGAAATGACAATGATGATGAGCAAAGATGGTGATGATGGTGATGATGATGATGATAATGATGATGATGACTATGACTATGATGACGATGATGAAGATGATGAAGATGATGATGATGATTATGATGATGTTGATGATGACGATGACGATGATGATGAGGATGATAATGAATATGATGATAAACAATGATGGTGATGATAACGATGATGATGATGATGTGGATGATGAAGATGATGACGATGATGAGGAACAATGACGATGATGATGACGATGATGGTGATGATGATCATAGGGATGATGACAATGATGATGATGAGGATGATGACTATGATCACGATGATGATGATGAGGATGATGATGATGATGATGATGACATTGAGGATGAACAATGATGGTGGTGATGATGATGACGATGATGAGGATGAGGATGATGACGATGACGACGATGATGAGGAACAATGATGATGATGTTGATAGGTTTTGTTGAAACTTTGCTTTGATTTTAGTTTCAAGCATTTGCAATGGAATGATGATGATGAACGATGATGATGATGACGAGGAGGATGATGATAATGATGATGATGATGATGATGACTATGATGATGATGATGAGGATGATGATGATGATCACGATGACTATGACTATGATGATGATGATTATGATGATGATGATGATTATGATGATGAGGATGATGATGTTGATGATGACAACGATGATGATGATGAACATGACGATGATGATGAACAATGATGATGACAACGACGACGATGACGATGATGATGATGATGATGACGACGACGACGATGATGATTGCGAATAGTATGACTATGATAAAGATAATTATGATGATGCTTAGAATGATGAGGATGATGATGACTATGATGGTGATGATTCTAATGATGATGATGATGACAATGATGATTATGAGGATGATGACTATGATGATGATGATGATGGGGATAAGGATGATGATGATAATGAAGATGAGGAGGATGATGACTATGATGATGATGTTAATGATGATGAGGATGATGATGATGATGATGATGATGATGATGATGATGATGATGACGATGATGATGATGATGAACAATGATGGTGATGATGATGATGAGGATGATGATGATGATGGTTAGGAACAATGATGATGATAATGATAGGTTTAGTTGAAACTTTGCTTTGATTTTGCTTTCAATCATTTTCAATATAATGATGATGATGACCATGACGATGATGATGATGAGGAAGAGGATGATGACAATGATGATGATGAGGATGATGACTATGATGATGAGGAGGAGGAGGAGGCGGAGGAGGAGGAGGAGGATGGTGATGATTATGATGATGACGATGATGAAAATGATGATGAGGATGAGGATGATGATGATGATGACGATGTCAATGATGATGATGATGATGATGATGAGGTTCATCTTATGCTCTCTTTAGTATTGTATGATTTCCTAGGTGTAAGATGTTAATTAGTTGAGATTTTTTTCTTGAAGATAATGAATTTATTATATAAATGATTCTGAACTTATAAAATTTTATCTCTTACTAATCTCATTTTTATATAAACATATCCATAAAGTATAGTATCTTTGTTGATATGATTTATTTTAAAAATCAATATTTTATTTATCTATATCTTTAATATTTAAGTTTTACTTAAGTCTCATAAAATGTGAAATTTATATCTTTCTCATTAACTTTTTAAAAATATGTTAATCTCTTTTTCTATAACTTTAAAAAAATATTTGAATCTTAATTGGTATTTCTTAGTTAATGCATAATTTACCCGTAAAAGCAATCTGAATATGACCAAGAAAGTAGGGTATTTACACAGCAAGGTTTCCCTTATAAAAATTAATATGATCCTTTGAGAAAGGGTGTTTTCAAAGTAATGGGGTTGAGTAAAATTCCAATACTGTAGTGGTCATGACTCGTGAGTTTCTTTTCATGTGATGGTTGTTCATCGATGTCTGCAAGTGTACGATCCATATAATAGAATAGATCATCTGGTACCATAAATATTCAAACAAATTTGTAGCCATCAGTGTAATGAGTGTTTATATGTGTATTAAATATTTTGACAGTTTTCAAGATCTAGTAATGAGATTTTGCGCATTTTCAAGATTTAGTAATTAGTATTTACAGTAAGCCATTTGATACTCCATATAGTGTCGCCCCTTTGACATCACATCTATAAAATTTGAAATACGAAGGATTTTGTAAAGTCCATAGAGCCTGATGTTTTCTTCTTTCTTGATAGTAGCTGTCAATTTAAATTATTCATGGAATTCACGTCTAGTTTTTTGACATGTCATCTCGCACAAGCACTCTATGCATTTTTCTCAGTACACAATTGCCAATTTATTAAAAGAGCTTTATCTATTCCATTATTTATATATTACAAGCAACAATTCCAAGTTTGATTCGAGGATGATGACAACGATGATGATGAGGATGATGACTATGATGATGATGACGAGGGTGACTATGATGACGATAATTATGATGACAATAACAATGATGATTACTTTGATGATGGTGATGATGGTCAGTGTTAGAGGCCTCCCTTACTATCCACCAGCCATAGGTAAGGATCCTAAGACCTCAGAATGGAACCAATGGGCCTCAAAATAAAGTAGTGGTGAAGACTATATTGTAAAAACACTCGTACATGTGTGAATACCAAGACATTGTTGAAAACCGTTAGTCATTAAATGAAATAAATGTTAGTGAGTAAATGTTGTAAATGTTAGGCAGCAACGTGCGAGCGTCTATTTGCATGTACACATTGGCATGCACACACGATCTTATACACACGTGAGCGCTCATAAATACATGTGCATGCACCTGTTACTAGTTAAAAAAATAGAGATCTGGATTCCCGGGGTTGCTACCAATTTTCATGGGTTTTCTACAACTGATTGCACATTTTGTGCTCCTGAACTTTGTAATTTGTCTCACACTCAATCATCAATTGGACACTCTTTGATCTATTGGATAGAAGATCACTCTTGGAATCTAACAAACATATTCAGTTGTATTGCAACTTAGTGGATACATTTAAACTACATGCTTTCATTGCAAGAAGAGATCATTTTGAATAGGTATGGTGATTGTAAATAATTGTTTTCATTCACAAGATTTCAGATCATTTCATTGACTTATGTTTTATCATATTCCTACATCAATATCTCTCTCATAGAAAAAAATTAATTTCACAAGAAGAATTCCCAACTTTGCATCTAAACAAGTCTCATATTCTCCATACAAGATGAAGTATGGAATGTTAACTAATTTACATTTGCACATGAATATCTTTTGATTTAACACAATGATGGCATAGTTGAAGTTATCTCTTGAGACTCTTCAATTTAAAAAAATCTTTGAAGCAATCATGGGAGAGGGTCCATATTGAATCGTTTACCAAGTTGTCCATATTATCTATACAAGATGAAGTATGCAATGTAGATCAATAATCATTTGCACATGAATATATCTTGATTTCCCACAAGGATGGCATAGACGAGGTTCTATATTGAGACTCTTCAATTTGTATAAAAACCTTGGAAGAAATCATGGGAGAGGGTCCATATTGAATAGTTCACCAACTTGTCCATTCTCTCCTCTTCATGCCAGATTTATCATAACATTCCTTTGAGCTTGACAAGGATGCCTCTACCTCAACGATTTCTCCTTTTTTGGGGGGATTTGCAACCTCCTCATTATGTAATTATTCAATTTGTTCTCTTTAGTTAACTTGTAAATTAATAAGTGTAATTTATTCCCAAGACATCCAAACACCAACTTGTGTCTTCCCTCACAACTAATGTGGCATATTACGTGTAATGTCATCTCGTCCGAAGGTGTTGGAAACGAAGAATATTTCACTCATCTTCTTGTGACTTCCAATAATTTTTGAACACAAAGGAAGTCATAATCCTATAGTTTTAATAGCTACAAACTCGACTCTCTTTACTTGACTCAAGTAGAGTATATAAATAAAACTTTAGTTTGAACATAAAGAGAAACCTTTAATCACTATTTATGTATCAATACCAATAATTACCATACTAACATATCTGTAATTTAGTTAATTATGTTGGAACACGTCATGTTTCTTGTATAATGGAACTAATACCTTATTTGGTTCTTCTTATGTAGGGGTAGACCTCAAAGATTTGATAAAGAAACTTTTGGAGTTGGGAAACTCATGTAACAAAGCAAGAAAAACTAGAAGGAATATGCCCATTGAAAAGAAAAATGAGGTAAGAGAAAAGGCTAGGTTGGAAATGGAGAGAGTGAGACATGGTCCAGACATTTACATTGATATTGCGATCGATCCTAACAGAGTTGATGACATAAAAACCTCTACTTTAGAACCATGGGTGAATCGGTTGCATCCAATGGATCCAACTCAAATTTCAACATCAACACAGTCTCCAACCAACAATCCATTAATGAGCCATGTTGAAGCTCTTGAAGACATAGGTATATTGAGAGACATTGAGTATCAAGCATTGGACATAGGAGAAACGATTAATTTGGAATCTCTCCAAGAAGACCACAACCATGTCGAGCACACTCCCAATATGGACCAACATATGAATGAAGCACCACAACAAAGAAGCGCTGGGATTCGTAGCTCATGTCCACCTTCCCTACCTCAACTGTTTAGTGCAAGAAAAAGGACTCCTAGATGTATCCATGTGGATGAAAGTTGTCTATCAGCATTTGAAGGTAAGTTTTCCAAATGCACTATCGATTGGAAATGTAGCAAATTAATGAAGGAATATTTTGAATCCAAAGGCGATGCAGGTAAATGTCAATTATTACTATGTTTGATAAATTCAAATTGTTTAGTTGTTGTTAGGATAATTCTTGGCATAAATATGGTTAGAAGTTCAGAGGCCAACAATCATATTGTTAGAAATTTCCAATTTGCTTTTAATGCAATTGAGAAGACATCTCATACTAGATATCTTTGTGTGGCTCGTCATGTGTTATCAGAATCAATTGTAAGCAAGTCCACATGGCAACGTCGCCTCCTTTCACACACTTCTTACATAAATTAAATAGAAAACATGTTAAGAAGTACTCTATTATAAGATAAAATATTAAGACTCCAAGTGGAAAAGATTGTTGGGATTTTGTCGGCAGGCTTGTTCATCAAGATATGAAGCTAATTGATGTTGTTAAGTACTTCGCACAAAATTTCTGGCATGATCATACCAAACCTTCATCTAACCAAAGAGATGTGCTAAAGCTGAGAAAAGGTTCTACTGAATGTGAACTCCACGTCAAACACTTCCTTGACACAACATAAACTGAACTCTATGAGAGATTCAGGAATGAGAACACACAATTGAACTTGGGACAAAGGTCCTTTAAGAAATGTAAACCATGGTACATTCATATATGCATTGATCAAAACACATGTTGTTGTGGATACCATGTAGAATATGAATATTTTAATGACACGTATAAACATATATTTTGTGATTTGCATACTAACCTTGAGCAGGGATGTAATTAATCCATAATACCACCAAATGAACCAAGATATTTTATCGTCAACATCATGTATCCAAGGCATGAAGGACAAAAATACTATGGAAAATCATGTCTATATGGGAATTGTTCCAGGTGCAGTGGGTTTTCTCTTTTGAACCGTTGCATTCATGGAAGCGATGATCATCATTTTGGCAATATGAGCATGGAGATGCATAGCTTCAAGTATGTAGCCTATCAATCATATAGAGCGAAGGAAAGTAAAAATATTGTGTTGGTGAAGTCACAGTGCAAATGATTATTGCATGTTTTTCCTCTTACATGTTCATTTTCTACATATACATTCTTTAAAGGTCACATTCTAATATGACACTTGTTTTCATGGAAAGAGGTACGATTATGTGATTTTTTGACGTAGTTCTACAAGAAAACTGAGCATTATGTTCAACATGTGCATGTAGCATGATGGCGGGATGAGAAATACAGAAAATGGAGGGACAAATTTCCCATTAGGCCCATATTGTCAATTGTGGATTTTGTAGAAAACTACACCCTTCAGCCACAAAATGAAATTTAGAGTCAATACTACCATTCCAACCAAGTCAGCATCATGGTACATATTACATATAGGCATGGCCCTGAGAGTGACATTAACAACAGGATAATACAGAAGGAGACAAACTTTTACATAAGTGATGAAAAATTCCATGATATGCATTATATGGAACATTGTTTTTGAATTTTCTATGATCAACTAAAGGAGGGATATATATAGATGGATCAGCATTGGATATGGCCAGATGGTTGTGTAGGCTAGCTCAAAAATGCCTGAGTCTTCTAGTGGATGAGTATGTTACACAAGACTTACAATGTGCCGCATATATGGAACTACTGTGAGACCGGGCATGAAAAAGGTGAGCATGATGGGGTTGGTGCATGCATTAAGATTGCACTACGAAGGAAGGAGATGAGGTTTACCAGAAAACCCCATATCAAAGATGAAGAATCCATAGTTAAATGGTGCTCTGCAACAATGTCAGACCGAACTAAAGTGAAACATAGATCAATAGGGCAAGGAGGCCAGTCAGGAATTTTTGGCATGTGGTTGACATAAATCGATCTTGTTCCTATAGTTATAGCACAAAACAAGGAATACATGGATTTCATTTTGTTAGAATCTCAAACAACCCCCTATTTGAAATATGGATGTGGAAACTTGCCTGATTTTGCAGCCCTTGTGGTAGTGTGGAATCAAATGAATGCGAATGCATGGATTGGGTGATGATTGGGATCATGTGTCACTTGTAGTACACCCACGTGTAGTCATTGAAACCACCCACTTATAGGAAGGCCAGTCAGCGATTTCGATAGAGTACGACCATATCTCAAATATTGTACAACCAAGACACATATATGCAATTGTTGCCCTGAAATACAATGAATGGGGCATGGATTATTGGTTGGCATGATGAATTCGAGGTAAGAAAATCCTGAACGGATAATTCATTGATGATGAATGGTGAATATATTACAATATATGGGAAATCAAGAAGAACTAGTGGGCATGTATTTGTGGATTACAAACCAGGTTCTGTGGTCTATCACTTCATAAACTTGATTGTTGGAATGAACATTCATCTACAGACAATGTGAAACAAGAACTCAACCAATGTACGTTACTTATTTCCTCATTCAAAGCATGAGAGATTGATGGAGACAATTAGCAACAGAGAGGATTCATATGGCTATATTGAATGATATTGGGTAATTGTGCTTACACTCCACTTGGGAGAAACCCTAGCTTGCATAATCTGTCCTGGATGCATTCCTGGGATGTTCAGAGTTGCAGGGGAGGCCACCCTGGCCATAATATCATTCCACGATCCCAACATAATGGACGATTCATCCATCGGATCCTCGGTCAGCTTTTTATGGCGAGTTGCAGTAGACCTGCAAAATCCATTCAGGGATGCTTGGGCTAATTCAAGGTAGGGGTCAAAAAACAAAATTGGGTGGCGATTTCCAAATCCGTCAATAGCTGGAGGTGTGTTTGGGAATATACACCATGGGAACGCTACCCCTAGTCTCTTGAAATGGTTTTTCAGGGCCGATGCACCCTTTCCAGTGTTGCATGGACCCCACTAGGGTGAAACCCAAGTTTTGAAAATATGGCTTGGAGGCATGCCCAGGTCATGTGGAGTCGGGTGGAGGACACCCTAGCCATAATCTTATTCCAAGTTCCCAATATAAATGAGGGTTCTTCCATCGAATCCCTGTCAACATTCTATGGGGAGTTACAGTAGGCCTGCAAAAGCCGTTTAGAGACACCTGGCCAAATCAAGGTCAGGGTCCAAAAACCAAGCCGGGAGGAGATTTTCGATTCTGTTGGCTCCCACAGGATGTAGGTGTTTTTTTGGCATGGCCTCCATGGGAAAGCTACCCCCATTCTCTTTGCATGAGGTTTTTCAGGGTCGGTGCACCATTGCCAAAGTTGCATGGACCCCATTTTCATGCGACTTTCAACTCGACATAACTCGACAACTAGAGGTCGGATTGATGAGTCGTAAAATCCATTGGTCTCCTGAAATGCCATTACCTCTATTTTTCCCTCTCCGCCACTTTTGCATGGCCCAATGATTTCATTGTGCATCGGTTTTGTAAACTAGGGTTTTGCTCAGTTTCCTTTAATGCAACTCTCACATCGGTGGGTCAACTCTACAAAACCTTCCACCGTTCCAGTATTGGTAGTGTTACCATATATACATTGGCCATACACACTTGTTGGAGCCAATGGCATGCAATTTTTCTGCTCTGTTTGGTTTTTTGCTCCTGTACCGAGAGTCACAAAGTGTCCCTGAACAACATTTTCATGTGACTTTCAACTCGACATAACTCAAAAAATGGAGTTCATATCGATGAGACGTCAACTCCATTGGTCTCTTGGCATGCCATTACCTTTAGTGGGCCCTCTCCATTGTGTTTTCATGGCCTAGTGATTTCATTGTGCATCGGTTCGTAAACTAGGGTTTTGCTCAGTTTCCTTTAATGCAAATCTTGCATTGATGGGTCATCTCTGTAAAAACCTCCATAGTGCTAGTCTTAGTAATGTTCCCATATCAGCATTGGCCATACAAACTTGTCAGAGCCAACTACATGCAATATTGTTGCTCTATTTTATTTTTCGCTCCCAGACTGAGAGTCACCAAGTGTCCTTGAACGACATTTCCATGCAACTTTCAACTCCATATAACTTGGAAACCGGAGGTCAGCTTGACGAGTTGTCAAATTCGTTGGTCTCGTAGCATGCAATTACCTCTAATGGGCCCCCTCCACCACATTTGCATGGCCCAGTGACTTTAATTGTGCATCCAATCTCACTTATGTTATTCAATTTGGACATTGCAATCATCAAATATGACTTTTCTACTAAAACCACTTGTTTAAGCCTAAGCATGGAAAATTTTAAGGATCATAATTTCTTAAAGTGTAGAAGCCTTGGTGAATCTTACTAATTCTTGAATTTTGAGCCATAAAATCTTTGACCATATTTTCAACCATAAAATGTTTGGTGATATATTAATTGTTCTTGTTGTCCAAATATTTTGTACTTGCAGATTTGAATTTCAACTTATATTATCGTCATGATCGGGTATATTCTATCATTGGTTATGAATTATAATTTGGAAAAACTTTTGGTTGAATTTTTTAAGCGATTTAACACATATCTTGAAAATAATTTTTTTAACATATATCTTGAAAATAAAAGAGTAGATTTATTGATGTTGTAATTTGTTGTAATAAGATATTTTGGATATGTTATATGCTTGGAAAGAATTCCCTAAGGGATGTATCTTCATGGTGTTAACGTACACTTGGACAAGGGTTTATTGGGTTGGGTTTCCTTGTGATATTAGGATGAAGATAAGTGAAATATTGGACCATAGTTACCACCTTCACACACATGTTTAGGAGAAGCAAATGAGCATAGTAACCATCTTGGCACACATATTGAGCATAAGCATTGGAGCATTGTAACCACCTCTGACACATATGTTGAGGAGAATTGGGAACAAGAAGATGTGGCACACAACTAGAGGAGGAATGCATTGCATGAGGAAACTTGGATATGCATGAGGACACTAGGGTTTATATATATAAGTAAACCTTGGAGAAGGAGATATAATACTAGAGGAATTGATGGTTTTCTTGCAGAATCCGTAGTTCTTGTTGTGAAGGAAAAGGAGGTATAATTAGTGTTCCAACCCTATATAAGATATAAGGAAAAGAGCTAACTTCTTTGGTGATATTGCACTCCTATTCTTGTGTGATACATGTAGGTTAGGTAAATACCATGGAAAAATTAACTTGATAAGCCTCGAGCTTCTTTTTATGCCTTGCTTAGAAGAATATTTTTTTAAGTTTAGTTGATTTTCCATGGAGGTATTGGTGCTTGTGTTGATGTAATCATCAAATACCTAGGGTTTGAGGAATCATCCTAGGATAGACACGTTGACGTCGAAACTAGTGCTAGACTTGTCTAAAATGCGCCATGTGCTTCTATGATGAAAGATGATTAGGGTTTATAAACCCTAACAAGGAAAACAATTATAGTGTGGATACCTTAATGACAACATGATGGGTTTCCCTTTGCATCTCTTGTATATATCGCATTGGTTCCTAGCCTATGTATTATCCTTATTATTTTAACTTGATGTTTCTTTTATAGAAGACACATATTCATGAACTTGTTTAATTTTTTATTTGTCAAGGAAGAACAATTTTATGTCTTGCACCACTTTCCACAATGATTCTTTCTTAGCTTCCCTTTCCACCCTTCTCACACATTTTTTTTCTTCTGTGTTATTTTAGTTTCTCTTATGTATAACCACTTAGACCATATACCTAATCTACAAGAGAAAATAGAAAAAAAACTAGGGTTTCACAAATTACAAACCATAAACCAAAAAACTAGGGTTTATAAATTTACACATATAACTACAAACTAGGGTTTTATAAAGTAGAAATTCACATACATAGAGATCATGTTCCCCGTTAGTCTCACTTATGTAGAAATACTTAAACCACCTACCTAAGATACATGCATAAATAGAAAAAAAACTAGGGTTTCATGAACTACAAACCACAAACCTAAAAAATAAGGATTACAAATACCTAGACCATATACCTAATCTATAAGAACAAATGTTAAGAAAGCTAGGGTTTATTGAAATAGAAAACACAAACTTAAAATCTAGGGTTCACATATTTATACATAGACCTACAAACTAGGGTTTATGAACTCATTAGATTTATATCATTATATTTGTTAGTCTCACTTAACTAGAAACTAGTAGAACCATATACCTAGAAGATATATACCTGCACTACAACATAGCTAGGGTTTCATGAACTACATTGGATGTAATTTTCCTTTCAATTATGCATGTGGTTGAAGCATGTTAGTGGTGTTGATGGGACGTTATCATAATATCATACAAATTCAACCCATTTTGCAATCGACATACATTGACATAGACCCCAATCAATCCACTTCTCATGAAGATAGGACTGTCAAACTACGAATGATTTCCATCCAAGTCAAAATGATTATGACTATCCAAAACACTAATTTCCAGCTTGCCAAAATGAGCGTACAATCCCAAATGCAAATACTCATTATAAACTAGAGTTGAAATGGCACTTGGAATTAGTGAAAGGTACTGTTAAAACAAAAGTATTTCTAGCCAAGCATTTAGCATTATGACAGTCCTATATTTCACTTTTTAGCTTGTCAAGACAAAGGTACAATCTTTTAAGTAAACATTAGTGATAAACAATTTTATATGTTCCAAGTTTCCAAGCCAATGAGACTCTTAAACCAAATCAAATTTCCAGTAAAGTAAAATGTCTTATGACAGTCCAAGATGTAATTTCCAGTCAAGTAGGAATGATAACAAGTATATTTACTTGGCTTTTGATGACACACTGACTTTCAAGCAATTCAAGGCCTTTTCTTGTATTTTTCCTAGCTGTGGTTGTTTATATACCACTTTCAAATTTTTTTAAGTATGGATGGGAATGATTGTTTAAATATAGTCCCTTTACGGTGTCTTTTTGCCACTTTAAATTGGGTTTTGGACAAATTTGAGGTGATGCGTTAGTGAGTGGGTAAGATAGGAAGGAAAGGAAGTGACCTTAGGCTATAATAGGTGGGTAAGAAGGCTATTAGGACTTCCATAAATAGGATATTACAGTCAAGAATTAGGCAAAACAATAGGAATTTAAAGGACAAAATAGTGATGAAGTTAGCCTTAAGTAAGGGTATTAGCATGCTAGGAGGTTAGGGCTATGGTTAAGGGAGAAGTTAGGGTAGCTTAGGATGAGTTAGTGGTGTTCTAGGGCTATCCAAAATGCATATTATAGTTGGAGATATAGGGAGAGTTGTGGGGGTCTAAGTAGTGTGGACATGAAAGGAATAAGTCTTTCTTTAGAGAGAGGGAAAGGTAGGAGTCTAGGGAAAGGGTTTTAGCAAGGGTTATGATAGAATAGAATGGTTTAGGTGTGTATTATGGCTTCCTAATAGGTAGTATTATAGTCCATTTTTAGAGATAGACCTAGGGTTAGTAAAGGTTAGAAAATAGAGTAGAAGGCCTATTGATATGGACAAGGTAACTCCAAAGCATATGTAATAAAGTTTTAGCTTCTTTTCACTATGATTATTGCATGGTAACTATGGTATAAATATAGGGTTGATACTCTCTATGCATTCATTTCCCATCCTTTCCTTCATTCCTCCATCTATTGCATGCATGAGAGGAATTTTCAACTCAAAATGGGCCTTTTAACTTTAACTCAAATTCCATGTCATCATGTGTTAGCCAATGAAATTGCTTTAAATTTGAAATACCGTATAGGTATTAAACACTTTTTTAATATAAATTTGGAGATAGGTATCATAAAAAAACTACTTTTTTTGTTTGTATTTTCGAAATATCTCCCCGTGTTTTTACTCAAATTTCAATCGGGAGAGCTCATTGGATGTGGAATTAAATTTCACATCCAACAAGTACCCACTTGGTATACTTTTGATGGACCCCGCTACCCCAAAAACAAGAAATACCTGAAAAAACGTGATGATGACATCATCATCATGTTTTTTCAGGTATTTCTTGTTTT
>LPNX010147492.1:165666-200832 GCA_001517045.1 Pseudotsuga menziesii
GAGGTAGCGGGGTCCATCAAAAGTACGCTGAGTGGGCACTCGTTGGATGTGGAATTTAATTCCACATCCAATGAGCTCTCCTAATCAAAATTTGAGTAAAAACACAGGGAGATATGTCGAAAATACAAATAAAAAAGTAGTTTTTTCCTTTTCTTCCTCCAAAATTAATAAATATTATTTTATTATTTTAACGATTATTTTATTAAATTTTTTTAGGAGGCCCATTTTGAGTTGAAATTTCCTCTAATGTTAATTTATTCTTATCAACTCTAGGCATAAGCCTATTATAGAGGCTCTTTCTCTCATTTTTTTTAATGTATGAGTTGTGGAAGATGAGCTATGCTTTACTTATTTAACTATGGTTTATAAAAGGAGTGCTCATGAAGCTCTAACCCTAGCTTATGTGAAGTAATCCATGCTTAAGCTTTGAATAATTTCATTTGATTAGTCTATAAACAATATGTAACATATGACTACAATCCTAAGCATGCAAATATACAAACAAAATGGTACTTTATAAGAGGCCACAAGAGATGGTTAGGTAGGATTGGTGTTAAGGTTTCCCTCCTAGGTTTAGGGTTTCATCATTGATTCTAAACCCTAGGTTATGGATGCTAACCCCATCCGTGTTAGGGTTTCCTCATTGATTATAAAGAGTAGGTTATGCTAGGGATTGTGGCATTTGAGAAACCCTAAGGTTACTTGGTGTGCTTGTTGTAATGATTCTTTTTGGAATGAGTGACCAAGTTTAGTTAGAATTGATTCATATCTAGGAGTTGTTGGTAGCCAGGGTTTCAGAGAACTTGACTTGTACATTCCTAGGAGGGATGGTAAGGCTAAAGAAGCAGTTTTGAAAGGGGGCGAAGATATGGTCCTTTAGGTCGAGGATAGGAGTATGAGATTCCAATATTAGGGTTAGGAAATGAGAGAGAAAAGGTGGAAAGGTAAGCAATTAGGTTAGGAGATGGAGAAAAGAGGAATGGTTTGGAAGGGTAGAAATATAGGGTTTTAGGTTAGGTGTCTAGTTAGGTCTAGGTCCTTAGGGTTTAGGTCTGCAATAATAAGGTTGAAGCTAGGTATGACAAGCCGAGACAACAAATTGAAGGGCTGAAGGGTGAAGGGAGGCTTGGAAAACTAGAAAAAGATCTCAAAAATATTATTGGTAGAAAGAAGAATACTTCATGGAAAAATTTGCTGGATTGAAAAATTATTTGCACTATGATTTACAAGATCAGGTATTTGGTATTTAAAACTATCATTGTTATTGTACACATTTATGTAGTTGTGTATTTTTTTTAACTAACCTAAAGTGTTAAATTTTTATGCATTTTATTATGAACATACAGACTTTATTGCTTCATCAACAATAAGTATTGCAAGCACATCAACTGTAAACTACTACTGCATTCGACATAATGTATGCAAATATGTAATAAAAGACAAAGTAATATAAAGAAATGAAAAATTATATATTAATATACATAAATTTCCAATAATTTACAGTAGTAGTGAAAAATAGAACATCGTTCCCAATGTCTATACAATGGCAACTTGTGTCATATACAAAATATGGCAACTCGTGCCCTATAAAAAATATGGAAACATGTACCAAAATGCCACATCATGGATAGTGTACATAGGAGGGTCTCTCAATCCTCCTGCGCACCCATGGAGCTCCTAGGTGCACCTCCAAAATCGATCTTCATGTTCTTCGATCTAGAGGAAGCTCAGCTTTTATGGCCACTTTTACCACCTCCCCTTGGGATCTGAAATGACAACAATCAAATGTCAACTCCTACAGGAAATTATACAAGTATAAAACAAAATTTAAAAATCAAAATTACATTTTCAAATCTTAAATAGCTCACCTCAGATGAGACCATAAGTGGTGAGCGAGCTACCCTCCTCTGTGATCCAAGTCTCTTGGCAATGCCACCCTGCAACATTTAAACAATAAGATAACTCATACAATTTACTAACTATGTTAATTTTCATTAATATTTCATGATATTTTCATAAACTAATCCATATCACCATTAACAAAACAAGTTGGTCATGGGGGATGGCAGGTGGAGCAATCAGCTGGTCCTTATGGGTGGAAGGTGAAGCAAACGACTTGTCCTCGGGGGTGGAAGGTGGAGGAGTGGGTTGGACCACCTATTCTGATGCTAGGGTGGATGGAATAGTGGAGGATGTAGCCACATCTACATTGGCTACAAAACTATGGGGCATGGTGAGAGAGGGCGTGGACTGGAGTGGGCATGATAAACCCCAACTGGCCATAGAATGGAATGGTCCACCCTAGAAGAGGAAACGAGGGTGGTGGAATAATATTGGGGAGGGGTTTTTAGTTCTAGTATGGGTGATTTTGGATCCATGGTTTATCGTGGTCGGAGGGGGGAGGGTGGAAACATGGGAAATTGCAAGGGAGGCGATGGATGGGTGGGGCGGGGGGGAGTGAACGAAGGTTGTGACAAAGAAGGGGGAGATGGATGGAAGTGTTGTGGTGGATGGGAGGCAAGGGATGGATGGAAAATGGTGGGGAGGGATGTAGGGAAAGGGAAATGTATGCCAGGGGCTACACCTGGCATATATGGTGGGAAAAAGGTAGTTGATGGAGAGATAGTGACACCAACGTGCCTATGTACTCGAACCTACATACATATTCATGGCCTCGTATATTAGTACATAAAAAATATAACTATACAAATATAATCCATCAAAGCTGAAATTATATTTATACTTTATTACAAGATACCTACTCATGAGGGGATTTGCTGATCCCCGACAGGGATGGTTGTTCAATCACTCCTGCAGAAACCTGTTCATTTGCAAAAAAATATTTAGATTCAATTACTAAATATTAACTACATTGGATGACAAGATTAACTACTTACATTAAATTTAATTACTAAAAGAAAAATACCTATGTGTATGGTGTCGTGATGTCCTCTGCAGCCGCCATGGCTCCATCTAGGTTGAAGGAACCAACGTCCTCCCACCCAGGTGTTGGAGACTCAGCAATAAATAGATTTACATTAAAACAAATCAATTCATCAGCATCTGATTCTAAGTTAATTTATTAGAAATTGTGAGATTGCATAATGTATAATCAATACTTGAACATTAAATAAAACAATAACTAACCTGGTGTAGGTAGCTCTCTGTGGAAGGCTTCGGCATGGGAACATGGCATGGATGCCCACAACAAGAAAAATGATGTGGAAATGGTCCCGTCGAGTTCGATGGATCATCCTGGCTACCACCTGTAACTGCTCTCCCTCTCCCACCACCAATACACCGTCCAGAAGTGTGTCTCTCGAGGTGGTCCTGCTCGCTTTGCAAGGACATAGCCACAAATGTGGTATGTCTGAGAAGGTGTCATGTGGCATGTCTAATAGACTCATGCATATCATCTAGCCTTCTACCTAGCCCAAGGGGTTGAGGAAGTGGGTTTGGCTCTTGCTTAGGTGTAGAAGGTCCTCTAAGTGGGTTCCAATGGTGGTCAGGTCAATCTTGGGCTGAGCCAAAATCGACACCCTAGAACTTGGTGATATCGAAGTAGTTCACATGGAACCCTAACACAAACTCATCCCATAGTTTCCTGACAAAATACTATGGGACCTCGACATTGTTGCATGAAGGCTTGTCAAAAACCATGAACCATCTCTTCCTCTAGTTTTCTTTCCACGGCTGGTAATTACACCAGTCCATGCAAACTTGCCTCTTCCTCACATCTGCAGGCTTTCTTGTTCTCAGATCTGTAAATTTGCTCCACAATTGAGATTTTGTGATATTCAGGTTTTTTATATCCTCTTTGGACACACCAGTTCCATAATTCCCTCTCATTCGATCCCTATATTGTCTCAAATTGGTTATCTCCCTATGGGAAATGTTCATGGAATCTATTATGTTTTCTAGTTATGTGGTGAGGGAAACCCAAGAGGGTTCCCTGGTGTTCTTAAGTTCATCACTCAATATTCTTAATTGGTTTAAATCCCCGTGCAATTCATCTTCAGGGTTTTCTTCATTTAATTCGGGGTTTGGTTCCTCTGATTGGTTTGTTTCACTCCTTTCTTGCGATAGTTCATTACTATTTGTCATTATGTTTAGGTAATTTTTATCTGCAATATCAAATTTTACCCATTTCAATTCATTTTCAATTTTTTTTAATTTTGTATTTTATTTGAAAAACAATAAAAAACATTAAAATAAACAAAAAAATGAAAACACTACTCGATCTTCTTTACTCCAACGTCGTGGGTGTCATTTTAGGCTGCTTGGACACTTCCTTTGGGCTTCATGGGTGTTGTTTTTACCTCCTTGGACGTCATTTTTTCCTCGTGCGCTCGTGGGTGGGTTGTGAACTAACAAAACTAGTTACTATTTGGTTTTGCTTAAAAAAAAAAGGGATGCACGGGCGTCCTTATATGCGTACGCAAACTTACACACGTGCACGTCATTAGGGGCACGTGTAGGTTCCTATTGTCCACTTTGGCAATCTGACATGGAGGTTCGTCACTACCAAAGCAGGAGTGTGCATGCACATTCTTTTTTTTCCATGCGCATGCTCCCATTGCATCATAATTTGGTAGCAGATTCTTGTGGGCACCCATAAGTAATAAATTTTGGCATTAGTCTACTGTTTTGGTCATTAAACCAATATAGAAGAAGTAAAGGAATGCTGACTGGTGAAAATTGCTTTGAAACTAGGGTTTTGGTGGATTTCTCATGGGGAGTCTCTAGGACTCTGGACTACCCCATCAACATTGTTATCTTCCCAAAACTTATCTATGGTGCTTAGACCAAACCTTGGGTTCCTTTATGGCCTTTTTTTTCACACTTTTTAGGGTTTGGGTGGTCCACAATGTAGTGGTATCATTGTATGCACTGTTCACGGGTTGTTTGATGACTTGTATGTTTTCTTGCGTAGAAACGGGAAAATTTCTGCTATTATTTGGTGTTTAGGTGTGGCTTTGGGTTTTTCCTTTGGTTATGTGGTTGCGGATAGAGGTTATATGGGTCATTGTCACTGGATGTTGCGGCAACTTGATTTGGGTTCCAGGTTTGTAGGGATTTTGACGTATCTGTGACATACCATCTTGTGCCATTCACAGATTGAGCATTGGCTGTGGTTTTTTTGGGCGCAACAAACTGCTTCATCTTTTTTTACTCATTGAATGGTGTATCTCCTGACATGACTTGACTACAGTTCCAGGTACTCTTCTTTGTCAGTACTAGTTTTTTTTGTCATTGTTTGATGTTTCTTTTGGGTATTAGTGTTGGGGTTGCTAGTTGCATGGCTACCCACATGGAGTCCTCCCTCTTCCCAAGAGGGTTTAGTACCAACCATGTAAATCAAGTGGAAAATAGGTTGGGTGGGTACTAATTTGGTTATTTTGGTCTCTTACTATTCTTCAGTTTGGTTTTTGACGGATTACAGTGTTCTGGTATTCTGTTGGTGTCCCCCCTCCTACTTTGTTGTTTCCCTTGGACTATTGGGGTTTCTTTTGCTTTTATCCTTGCTATCTGGTTTGGGGCTACAATGTGTTCCTCTATGACTGGGACCCGTATTGTTTCTTTTCTTGGGGTTGGGGTTATCTATTAGCCTAGGTATGGAGTCCACAGGGCTGTCTCCGCCTTCTAGTCCACTAGGAGGAATGGCTCGGCTGCCTCATTTTAGCACACATCAGAAGACAGAAATCATGACGGCTCTATATTCAAAATGTTTCTACATTCCATGGAGGGATGTTATGCTTGATAGGGTTTATAAAATCTGTCATTAGGCTCTTATTGGTGGCCTTGAATACTTCTCCATGAATAGGGAAGAATGGCTATCTTGGGATACTTTGCACTGGAAACCCATTCTGAACTATGTACCTACAATTATTTTTCTTTCCAACAAATGGTTGGTCTTCATATTTTTTGAGGATGCAGATGCCACCTATATATTGGGTTCACTCTGGACTGTTGAGAATGTCTTGCTTATTCTGAGCCATTGGCACTCTAATTTTGACCTTCTTAAGGAACGTGTAGTTAAGCGACATCTTTGGGTTCTAATGCCTGCTCTACAATAATTCCCTTTGTGGAATAAATAGTTCTTGATTGGAATAAAAAACTCCATTGGGAGGTTTGTGTCTTTAGAAAAAGACTTCCATATCATTTTTTATAAGCATATTGCCAAGGTACTTGTCGAACTTGATGTTTTGAAGGGGCTTCTCTGGGATATTGACATTGTTTGCAACAAATCTGTCTTTAACCAAAGATTAGATTATCTGAACATGCCCTTCATGTGCATTTATTGTCATGAGATAGGACACTTGAGGAACAAATGCTCCTATTTAATCTAGGGCGACTCCTTAAATCTTGGCTTCACTGATTTAGAGTTGTCTCCTTCCACCACTATGGAAAACACACCTTCAGATTCTGGTTTATCTCCTGAATTCCCTCTGGAGGACACTCCTCCTGTTGACTATTTTGGTACTCCTACACCCACTATCCCTTATGATTCCTCTTCTCCTACATCCTTTGGTGAACTTAGTAAGGGGGAACTGTAGTATATACGAGATATTGAGATTATTGCTCAGAATGCTTCTAAATATAAGCCTCTCGTCTCTATTGTACCTCCTTCTACTGTAGCCTCTCCTATTACTACTTCTCCTAAAAATCCTCCCTCCTTCACTTTGGAGGACCTTCCTCCCCTCCAGAGGAACTCCTCTCCTATTTTATCTAATAATCCTCATAGGTCGACTATTACTCCCTGAGCCCTCTTTCATAGATCCTTCATACTCAAATATCTAGCTATTTTCTCTGATAAGTCATCAATTTCTCCTTCCACCCTACCATTAGACTCCATCAGATTTGAGAATGTTACTATCCATACGTCCAGGAAAAGTAAACCCTCCTTTGTCCTTCCTGCTGAGGCAAGAATCTCTGGGTTCTACACTCCCATCTCAGCTAGAATCAAAGCTATTGCTAAAGCTCAAACTACCCCCAAGGAACTTAGAGCATTGTCACATGTTGATCAGGTTGACCGATGAGGATTGTCTCTATGAACATCCATGGGTTTGGAGCGCTTACCAAATAAAAATCCCTCATGTCACTGTTCAATTCCTTGAACCATGACTTGATCTTACTCCAAGTAACTATGTGTGACCATTACTCTGCTCTTCAATTGTTTGCAAAGTTGAGGCATGCATGGGTATTTTGTGCACTTGACTCTTAGGGTCTCTCTGGGGGACTTCTCAATGGATGGGACCCTCCTCTCACATGGTGCAAGGCCTTTCACTCATTTGTTGGAATCCTTATCAAAGCTATATTTAAAGGTCTTGACTCTGTATTTTCCATTGCGAACTACTATGGGTGCTACTCCAACTAAAATGTGTTTTGGGATTGTGTGGTGGCTAGGGGCCTATTTGATTACCCCAATCTCATTTTTGTTGGGGACCTAGAGTTTACCCTTTTTGATGGAGAATTTTGGGGTGATAAAGCTTGATTGGACTACAAGGCTCATTAATTTACTCACCTCTTGGATTCTAAAAACATGCTAGACCTAACACCCAACACGTCTAGCCCTACTTGGAGAAATGGGTGTGTGGGACATGATGGTGTTAGCAAAAGACTGGATAGATTTTTAGTTTTATTCCATATTATACCTATTCTTAATAACTATAATTCTTGTATTCATCCCTATGAGATCTTTGATCATTATCCTGTATGTTTGGAGTGGAACAACCTACCTTCCTATTGTATTTAGCCTTTCAAATTCAATAGGGCTTATGTTTGGAGTGGAACAACCTACCTGCCTATCATATTTAGCCTTTCAAATTCAATAGGGCTTGTCTTTTGGAAAAATACTTATGCAATCTTGTCACTTCTTCTTGGACCTCACCTGTACCCTCATTAGGTCCTATGTCAACCCTATCCTTTAAACTTAAAATACTCAAAAGCATGGTCAAAGACTAGGAAGAACGGACACTATTGGGAATATCTAAGGAGGCAAAGGAGATTGACTCAGGACATATCTTATTATTGATCTGGCGAATGTAACTATGTGTAAGAAAATGGAAAAAGATTTGATAATGATGATGACAATGATGATGATGAGGATGATTACTATGATGATGATGAGGAGGAGGAGGAGGAGGAGGATTCATAGAGCCTGTCAAGGTGTTACCTAGGCCTCATTACACAAAGTGCCCCTTATAAAAACCTTTTACATTTTAATGTAATAGAATCTGAAGGAAAAATGAAAACCTGAACTATTCATAAACACATGATTCCATAGCATTACCAACGTAGAGCTCTATCAAGTTACAAACAAAACCACAAAACCCAAATGCATCCATTGAAACAAAACACAAGCAAACTAACCCATGAAGAGTGACACCCAGTCACAACCACGATACCATAAGAGGAAATGAGTAATGACTTGCAAAGTGGGATTGCCATTGATATATGGCATGGCCATGGCCTTGCCCACGAACCAAATAATAGCATGATGAGAAGTAATATTTGAGACAACGAGCAACTTAAAGAAACTATGGTGCAAAATCAACCATGTCTTAACTGCCTTCTAGCACCAGCAAATTCATTCTCCTTCACCCAAACCAGAGCCGAGAGAAAACAACAAATTTAGCGAAATGCCAAACCAAGGCTTTGGCCAAGCCCTGATATTGCTCGCCACTCCTCCCAATACACATTGAATGCACCTCTTTGGCCACCATTAATGTGCAACAAACCCATTTTTGTATACTGCATGAACCATATTAAACCTGCCACCCCAAATCTTACCATAAGGTTTAAACCCATGCATGCTGTGAATACTATAGGCTATAAGCCTTAGGAACTTTCTCATCGAATTCTTTAGGATCTAAGCCTAAGACCATGGCATATAAAATATGCCATGCCATGTTTTTAATTATAAATCCAAGTTTTGTTTTTAACAAAAGAGTTATAAACCTATTAAGCATATAATAAAACCATATGTTATTTTATTTAGTAAAATAATCATATAAACGAAATATGTTAGCATATGAACATTTGGTAATAATTACACCATGAATAATAAGTGTCACTTAGATAACCAGTCTTTTTCATATACATAATAAATGTGCTAGCGACCTTGTCACTAACCTGAGTCTGTAAAGTACAATAATAACAACCAGTAGGTGTCACTAGCTACAAGTATGAGTACTAGTGATCAAACGTTCAGCACTTCGTAACAAGTTTTTTGTTGCTTAGTACACTTGGAGGGAAACAGGATAAGAGTGCATTATTTCAAAAGAACTAAGTAAGCCCACTAGACAAGTAGAAAATTTTACCTCTCAGGCAGTTACAGGGGAGAACTAGTCCCACCACTCCATGCACTTTGGTTCCAAGAACAAAGTTAAGTTAGAACCATGTATACAACGTAAGCACATGTACAATAAAAATGAAGTACATAATCAAAGTATCTAACATACACAACAATGCGTAACCATAAGAATATCATAGTAATCAACATTACGACACCATAAGTAAACATAGTAATAATCATAACTGAAAGAAAGGAAGTAGGACGTAAGGACAAATTACGACAAATCAGTAGTACAAATAGAGTACAACACATTCCGCAAGTTCAATAATGTCCAGAATAGGTAGTTTTAATTAGCCTGATAATTTTTTTAATTTTTTTTCACTTTTTCGGGACATTACAGAGTTTATAAGGATTTAGGTTTACAATTTAATGAGGTTATGGTCACTATGGCCATTAAGGTTACATTATGGGGGTTAGGAGTTAGGTGTATAAGGAGTTCATGATTTCTTATGGGAACTTGATAATCCTTCAACATTTATATCCTCCCATTTCCATTTATCATGTGCTAGTGTAGATTCACCATTTTCTAACTTGAAAGGGACATTATAAATGTTTTGTTATAATGCGAGCATCATGATGATGATGATGGTTAACGTCCACTGAGACTAGACTTTGGTCTATCAGACCTAAAGGAACCAATTAATTATTTTGTTTTAATATTGTATTCTTATGTTCAGAGAGCTTGGTAAGAAGTGTCCCGAGCTCACTATAATTTTGACAAGTTAAAAGGCAAGGAAGGTTGGTATTGCAACAAAGATTATGAAAGTGAGATATAATGTGGGTGTACGCAAGACACTCTAAGAGGAAGTGATTTTCATCTTCAATTTTCCTATTCTCACAGAGACGACATATCCTTTCCACCCATGGTTTTTTAGGAACAATCAAACGACCTGTTTCACTATGGAGCTCATGAGAGTTTGTTCTTATCTTGGCTATATTGGTTTTTTTCTTTGAACTGGTTAAAACCGAGATATACCTTTGACCTTCTAGATTAGGGTTGATGACTTGCTTATAATATCTTAATTTTATTTTAGCTTATAAATCTTTCTCACGCCACAATTTCTCTTTAAACTTAGAAGTAACAATATTTTTGATGTTATTAATATTTTGCAACGCAATATTTTCGTCGATCTCCCACTTGTTTAACCAGGCCCTGGTATCTTTATACCAACCTCGCGTGAGCCTTAGGTGTTTTTGGCTGGAATTAAAAGATAGCTTAGGAATTCTACGGTCTCCCATGTTATTGATTTTGTGCTTGTATAACAGGAGCCTAGTCATAGCTAGGCTCTCGATAGGGTAAAGACCCAATTCTATAAGGAGAATAGGATAAGGTGTATTTATTTTAATTTTTAGGTTATACATTATAAAACGCTTCTAGATTTGCTCAATCTTTCTCCAAGATTCTCTAGAGATGCTACAACCCCAAACCTCACACCCATACAAGATAACCGGAGTGACTAAAGTTTCAAAGATGAGCTTCTTTTTATCCCACATCACAAGGTTTTCTACTTTACAATTATTTTCAAGACCAAAGTAAGCTTTCCACCCTCCATTAATCCTTTTCTCAATGATATAGTTCCATTTGAGCTTGTGATGAATATCAATTCCTAGGTATTTGTATTGAAGACACTTCCTCCAAGTTGCTATTGTCATACACAAAATTAGCATGAGTGTCCTTCTTGCATTTGATAATCATAACTTTTGTTTTGTCAATTTTGACAGTCATACCCATGGTAGAGCATAAATCCTTAAGAACGCGTAGTTGCTTATCAAGATCAGATGGATGCCTCGCCACAAGAACAATATCGTTAGCATAGAGAAGAAGATGATGACTATTCCAGCTAAGAACGTGCCAACACAGTCTTCTTTTTCTAGGAAACCTTCTAGCTTATCGATGTAGATTCCAAATAGGGTAGGGGAGATGGGGAAACCTTATTTAACTATGATATTACACTTAATATCTCTCGACCACCCCTTGTTTCTCTTGAACTTAATGATTACATTCTCGTATAACCTTACTGCGGCAGCTCTCAACTCGAAAGGAACCTTTATATCTTCTAATCTATTCCATAGGTTATTTCTAGGTACTGTATCGAAAGATTTTATAAAGTCCACAAAGCAACAAAATAGATTGGATTTATCATTATGACACTCCTCCACAATTATCCTAAGTGTAACAAGGTGGTTTGTTGTTGAGTGTTGTCTTCTAAAACCTGCTTGGCGTTTAGCCCACTTACCTTCACTTTCAATCCATCTGCTGATCTTCTTTTCCTTAATAATACCATATAACTTGGCTAAGAGGGGGCTAATCATAATTGTCCAATAATTAGAGGGATTGTTTGTATCTCCACTTTTAAAAATAGGGATAATGAGGCTTTGAGTCCAACGTTTAGGGAAACCTTGCTTGACTGCTTGATTGAAAATCTTGTGGTTGTCCACTTCTTCCACATCCTCCTCCTCCTCTTTCATTCAATTCTAATTTATATATATTCTTTACGCTCTCTTTTTCCTTTTTCAAAATCAAGATTATTTGCAATATTACTATTTTACCATTGCCACAATCTCATTCCCTATCCTCTATTGATTATATTTCTTTGGTTTGGTTTCTATCTTAAATTCATTTAGTTTCATGTATACATCCTCTTATTTTGTCTCCTAGTTATTTTTTAGTTCTCCTCCACTCCTTGGATATGATTTTGATTTGTTGTTTCATTAGTGTGTATTGTATCCTTCATTATTAA
Organism: Pseudotsuga menziesii; assembly: GCA_001517045.1. NCBI lineage: Eukaryota > Viridiplantae > Streptophyta > Pinopsida > Pinales > Pinaceae > Pseudotsuga > Pseudotsuga menziesii. The sequence goes on from LPNX010147492.1 coordinate 177,766, forward strand.
GTTCTCCTTAGTTTCATTATGATCATGGTTGTATTATTTATTTATTCATTGGTATTGGGTTTATATCCCTCCTTCTCCATATTCTCATGGTTATTCACCTCATGAGTGATTTTAACGAAGCAAGGGACCTTGCTTTGAGTTTCTTTAAGAATCCCTTCTTTTTGTCTATATACATCAATAAGTCCACCTTGGGAATTTCTTTTAAAATTTCCCTCTAGGGTCAAGGAGGACTACTACATAGCCGATGGGTTGATGTGCAAGGGTAATAAGTTATGAAAGACATCGAATGAAAAATATTATTATGATAACTATAAGTTTGGGTGTCTATATTATTGGTCATTGGGGTTCATTCCCACAAGACATTATGGTGATTCACCATATGATAAGGATATTTTTATCCTTGAATTTATCTCTACCTCAATAAAGTGTGTCATTCTTAATTGTATCATCAACTTCTTTATTAGGATTTAGCAGTAAGGCTTCCACTTGTACACTGAAATTCTATCTTTAGTCCCTATCTAGATGTGAATTCTTCATTTCCTAGTGCTCCCCTCCTCTAGGGGATTCTAGAGATCGACAAAGGATGACACTGCTTCTGACCATAAACAACCTCTATTTCCTCTTCACCCCATCGATCTTTCTAGTCTCGATCCCATCCCAACACTCAATTGTATGCATCCAAATCAAAATAGTAGGCTCCTCACTCCCGACATCGGCAAACTACCCATTATAGCTCCCCTTCTAGTTCTTCTAGTTCTTTCAGACATATTACTATTTCAATTTTTCCTCATTCGGATTTGGATATTAGGAGAGACACTTTCAGTGTGTACCATGACATACTCGCTATTTTTGGATCATAGATCCCATATCCAATATCCTTGTATATTTATTTCCCTATTTATACCATGCTTCGTGACCTAGGAGTTGACATATAGCCCATAATCCATAAATGAAAATATTGTTGATGATGAATTCGATGTACAACATGGGTCAACACATATGCATTAGTCCTATATGTTTGGAGGTAACAAGGAAAAAATTACATGATGGGATAGCTGGAGTCCCTATCGATGAATAGAGTGAGAGAGGGTCCATCTTGTAAAGAAGAAACCTTAGATAGTTCTTCACCTTCCCTATATCCAATAAGCGATAGGGAGGTTGACTACTAGTTTGATTCCCTCTTGGATTATATGTCTGCTTCTTGATTGTGTTCTATCTTGACATGAAAAAATTAGATAGATTGCAATTCATATTTTGACTCCATCATTCTCTAAATACCCTCAAAGAGGTTCTAATTCCATGAAGCAATAAATATTTCTAGATTGAATACAACCTAGTTTTAGTCTCCAAACATTTGAAGGTATCTAACACATTGCTCCAATACAAAAAACATCAAGATTGTTGCAAAACTAAACTCTACTATGTGGTTCACAATAACATCAAAACTACATTAAAAAATAATTTATATGAATTTAATACAAGTAAAATTCTTTCTACCCACTAACACCTAAATTACATCAGATAACACAACCAAAGAAACCAAAAGGTTTATCCTTGCTTATAACCACTAAATTTAAAAGTGCACTTATGTTCTCATGCTTATTTAATTGACCATAGTACCTTAGATATTTATTATTATATATATAAACTAAACCAACAAATGACATATATATAATATACACATAAAACAAACCATAAAAATAAAAAAGCGAAAATATGCATCCATAACTTTCTAGGATAAGGGTTTTAGTGCCACAAATTTCTAGCATGTTTATTGAAATTTTAAAAATTGAAAACTATTTTTTGATATCGCCTTCCAATCACTGCATGTGGAACAGAGAGTGAAGAGGTCCGAGAGATGCAAGAATATGATAAGTAGGAGCTTCTGTTGCAGAGGTGTCCAAATCGTCTTATGGAAAGAGGTACATTAGAGCATGCTTGGAAATAAATGGATGAAACCCTTTCAGATACAACTTTCAGTAGTGCAAATTATATTATGGAAGGTTAACCTACAAAATGGATAGCTAACAGTGGAGCTTCTGCTTGCAGGTTGTGTAGTTGTGTGATGATGAGCTAGCATTATTTGTCTCTCCCCAACACTTTGCCATATACTAGGATGAGGCATAGATCCAAATAATAATAAGTTGTAAATCCATGATCATGAGGAGAAAGTAGCTAAGGTGGATGGAAAATAATATCTTCCTGCACCAGTCGCAAATTCTCTTTGTTTGGTTCTAGGAAAGGAAGAGGAAGTTCAATAATCTATTCCAAATCCATTATTGGTTTAATCGGCATAAAAAAAGGTATGAGTGGTATCAGATCGAGATGGAAGCTTATAACCATCATCAAAAGCTAATATATCAAGGGGTATACTCACCAAACACACTCATTCTCTACCACCAAGATATCTACCTAGATGCCTAAGATGATGACCTTTATGACCCAGCTGTCTCAGTCTCAGCCACAAAATTTAGGATACTAACGACATCGATGTAGATAGAATCTCCACTTAGATATCACTCAAATTTCTGGTACTATTAAAGATACAAAGAACATAATCTTGTCCTAATGAGATGGAATTTGTTTGAAATATGACTAAAGAGATGAAAAGGCTCACATGCTCCTCTGTTTAAAATAACATAATTTTTTGTAGGTTGACATGACAGATATAAGCACTCTCCGATATTGGTTGAATTTTCCTTGGGGAAAATCCATGGAGTATAAAATTTATAAGGCCACCAACACCATATTGGGATCACAACAGAATTTGAGCCCAAAATCTGATGGACGCCATGTCTGAAATTCGAAAGACACCTATGTGTTATTGGACAATTTTTTTTTTTTTTGTCTTCGGTGGGAATTTATCAGATATTCGACACCATGTGAAACCCCTTCAACTTTCTGAAAGAGTATGAAGTTAATATGCCAAATTATTTCACCACTAATTCGTCGAATTTATGACTCCTATGTTGTCGAAAATCTGACTTTACCTTTTCGAAGGTGAGCCACCTCCTTGTAGAATTTTTTACTTTCCCCATCGAATTTTTTACAACTTAGGTGTAGGATTTCCGACTTAGCCTTGCCAAAGGTGAGCCACCTCCTTTGTAGAATTTATGACTTAACTCATCGAATTTTCAACGACCCTGTAGTTGAATTTCTGACTTGTCGTTGTCGAATTTGCAACGACCATGTTGTCGGATTTTCAACGTTCGCTGTCTAATGTCTGACGACATCTCATCGAATAACCCTTGTCAAAGCCATGGAAACATCTTAGGAAGAGGGACACAAGAGGTCAAATAATTGATGATGTACTTTATATTAAAAATAAAATTTCTTCAATTAATTACAATGAGGGACACACTCGTAATTTGCTACAGTGCATATGAATGACATTGTTAAACGCCTCGATCTTCAAAATTCTTCTAAGCTTGTCCTCTAATCCATGATCTTCCTCTTGTAAGAAGACATATTTTTCATAGTTTCAAACCCTCTAGTGAAATTTGTGAAATATGCATCGAAGTATTTGATACATCCTAAACAATCACACCCCTAATATCACCAACAATGCTGACTTTTCAAAGCATTCCAGAATTAATTAAAAGACACAAATGAAATCTAATGCTACTATTGGAATGACATAAAGGAAAGGCTATAAATACATTATAAAAGTACTCTCTTGGACTTCCTGACCTACAAATACATTAGATCTATTTTTAAAAAATTTATGAAAAAGACTGGATTTTACAACTTACTAACTCATAAAAATCAGAAGTTTCTTTCCCAAGTTATTCAATCATAGAAACAACTTGATAAATCAAACTAATTAAGTTAAGTTTATAGATTATATAGAACAAAGTTATCCTGAATGTATGGTAATCATCATTATCAACTAAATGTGGTAATCATCATTATCAACTAAATGTGCGTGTGTGCACATGCATAAATACCCAATACACAGTTGAATCAAATAAAGTCAAACATAATATACTAGATATAACATGATACCTTATTTAAATAATCAACATTTTTTCCAAGACCATACTCCCAAGCATAAAATGTATTTTTACCATAATGTGGAGCATTTGAATCCCCATAAGTTACAACAATTTCCATAAAACTTAGGTGGTGGGCCACAAATCTTTGACCTATGCTTCCATCATCATATGCAACAGAGTAGATCACAAGTCCATCTCTTGGACTAAAACCGGTCTGAAAATTCCACTGCTCATGAACCAGAAAATAAATGTCAAACAATTTGACTATGGATCTCATAGTAAATTTTATCACTGTATATATCTATATATCTATATGTTTTTACTCTATTATGAAGGGAAAAAAATAACCTTTTTCCACTCTATATGGTAACCTTAACACGAAAATGAGGTCCTTTTGGTTGAATTATTTATAGTAGCTTGTCATCACTCCTATCCACTACACCACATTTTTCTCCTACGGTATAGTTTATGAGGGGGTCTATAGGTGGAAAGGGAATTATCTATTGATATTCAAACTCCACTACTTCCATTTTTGCATATCAATAAGAACATGTATACCTTCAACTGAACGAGAATATCCATTTTCCATTGAACAATCACTTTCCGTTATGTAGCATATAAGTGGTCTAGCTAGTATTCAACTAGGAGAATACTATTTGATATAATAACCAAAACACTTGAGAAGACCCGCATGCCATTTGAAATAAGTTTTTGTATTGAGCTGCTAGGAACTGTAGCCCTCCTAATAATCATGGTAAAATTTATATCATAAAATAGTTTGACCAAAGAATATAATGAGTTAGACAATTTACCATGGATCAACCATCACCAAATCCATATAATTATTTCACCTCTTTTTCATTCCCTCCTTGAAAGGGGGACAATATTTAAAAATAGATTCACAAGCAACATACTCCATTTGCATCTTCTACCACAATAACATACAATAGACTTAAACAATATGACTATTTTCTAAGTGAAACACTAATTAAATGCAACAATAAATATTTTATATGCAATATGTCCTTGTATTTTAAAAATATACTCAAAGACATTTCTTATGCAAATTAAATAAGAAAAATAGTGGCAAATCAAATAACACTCAAAACACAAGCTAGGGCCTAGAGCAAAGACCTAATATTTCTAAAGATCCAAACAAATGAATGCATGAGATATTAAATATGAGATCCATATACTACAAAATATAATATAGATAATAATAGGTAAAATAATAATTAAAGCCGAATTTGATGTGGCCACAATTAAAGATGAATAGGTAAATCAATTTCCTCTAATTTGTTGTGACCACATTAGCTTTGTATAGTATATGCACTAGGTAAAACATGTGTCATAGTACTTCTATGAGGAAACACATATTAAAATATCTCACCAAAGGATTCTACTAAAAAATTTGAGGGATTGAAAAAGACACATCCAACATGATGATCATTTAAGCAAAATAATCTCTGCTTATACATATCTAAGCAATTACAATATAGTTCAATGAATATGGAGTTTCCTCTAGAACATCATTGTTTTGTGTCTCCAAAAAATTATAATACTTTTGGAAGCACACCTATATTGACAATCTAATGAATAAAGCAACCCACCCACTATATCCTTCACTCGTAGATCCTAGAGGAAAAACAATAGATCAATATCAAAGTAGTCACTATTTAGAAATGTACTCTATTTTAATTGGTCAAAGCACACAAATTAAAATCAAACAAACTGTATCAAAAGGAGAAAGTTTAGAAACATTGCATACTGTCCCTATTCCAATGGTCACAAACACTAGAAGGTAAAATGCAACATGCATAATATATATCAATCAACATTACCATTATACACTATGTCAAAATAGTAAAGTGCATTGTAAACTTTCATCCTTTTAATACTTAGGAAAAGTTCGTCATGAAGAAAGGTACCTCAAAAGTTGAAATTAAGCATTGAAGTAAACACAATAATGGCTAAATATCAGTTCTAAACTTTCTTCGAATTTGGTTTAAATTAGGATCACATATTTAATTCCACATAATTCCATATCACCATGATGAAGAGATGGTGTAACTACATTTCTTAAGCATGCACTCATCTATTTGAAAATGGATATCCACTTACCCTCATGTCGTTTAAATCTTACTCTCCAAATTATGATTAAGTCAAATGACATATTTCAGGGTTAGTATTTCATAGTACATTCTTAATCAAACATATCTAAGGAATTCCAGCTCTAATTTACACTTTTGAATTAAATATGGAATTTCATGCCTGCTCCAGTGATCCAAATCTTCAAAACTATTCACATCCCTTTCAGTTGATCATATCCAAATAAACGCAAACATATAGAAATATAGCATTTTCTACTAAGTATCCCAATCTGAACATAGCAATTGGAATGTGTTCTAGACAAAGTTTGCAAAACAGGATAATCTTGCACCTTCATATTTTGCAAGGCTCTTTTTTCACTCTAAAGAAGATCAAGTATATATTTGTGATTCAGCCTTGAGACCATTGAAACCTAAATACCAATATAGTGTCCAAAGAGGCACATATGGAATGAGAGATACAAATCCAAAGAAAAGTTGAAAAATAGAAACCAAGAAGACATAAAGTTATCTATAAAATATTATGGAAACAAATATTAACATCTATGTTTCAAAACTACTAAATAATACAAATGCTTGAACACTATTTCTTGCATTTGTAGGACAATGTTAATATATAATACCTAAGTTAAAAACTCAATTTTTTCCTCTAGCTAGTTGTTGACATCCAATTTCTTGATTTTTGCAGGTTGATAATCTCTTAATGTTGCATAGTAAACTCTTCCCTAGTACCCCTCCCCAGTTAAAGTTTTTTCCCCAAAGTTATAAGTTGGTTCCTTTATTTCATCTAATGACAAATCAGGTGCTTCAATAGGTTGTACTTTTTGTGGTGGAACACTCTTTCCAAATTTAGACACCTTATAGTCTACCTGCAAACTTGGCATACAAAATAGTTTCTAGGGTTGTTTGGTATGTTGGTTTATCATAAACAGTTAGCTAATTTTGTTGAGTGATTTGACACGTATATAGAAGCTAAGAGGGAAGATTTTTGGTTGTAACAATTCTGTTGTTAATAAGTAAATTTCATATATGTAATATGTTGGGACTTTATCCCTAAGGAGAGTGTCTTTAGTTCTAGTATTCATGTAGAATCATGTGTGAGTTGATTGGATGAATTGTAACTTGAAGAAAACCTTGCATGGAGTCTTTATACTTGTCTTTATGCAAGGAAGGAAGGTGATAGGGTTTGTGAAAGACAAAACCTAGAAGATACTTGAAGTGTTGGGGTTTTTGAAAGATAAAACCTAGAGGATACTTGAAGTGCTAGGGTTTGAGTCCATGTGAGAAGGACCTAGGGTTTATGGAAAATAAACCCTAGAGGAGTCTTGGAGAAATTTCCTTGGAGATTTTGTGTGATTCAATCTTGGTGAAAGATCAAGAATGGACTTGTTGGTGTTGGCACTAACTTGTTTTAAGGATTTTGGTGTCACTAGATAGCTTAGTGGGATACATTTCTAGGCCTTTGCATTGCTAATTAGTGTTTTCTATTGATGGTAGACACCCTAGGTAGGGTTTTGATGCATTGGAGACTCTTAACTTGTGGATAATCTTGAAGGACTATTTTGTACCAACTTGTGATAAGTTGTTGGTATGTACTTGTAACTTCATTTTTATGTATATGTCAAGTGTACATTCTTGTCTAGACTATGTACTTGAAGAGCTGGTTTTCAAAGTATATTATCATGGTGAATGAGTATTTTATACGGATGTTTCGTATGCTATTTTATCATAAACAGGTAGCTAGTTTTGTTGAGTGATTTGACAAGTATATAGAATCTAAGAGGGAATATCTATGGTTGTAAAAATTCTATTGTTAATGAGTAAATTTCATATCTGTAATATGTTGGGACTTGAGCCCTAAGGAGAGTTTCTTTAGTTCTAGTATTCATGTATAATCATGTGAGAGTTGATTGGATGAATTGTGACATGAAGAAAACCTTGCATGGAGTCTTTATACTTTTCTTTATGCAAGGAAGGAAGGTGCTAGGGTTTGTGAAAGACAAAATATAGAAGATAATTGAAGGGTTGGGGTTTTTAAAATATAAATCCTAGAGTATACTTGAAGTTCTAGGGTTCGAGTCCATGTGAGAAGAACCTAGGGTTTGTGGCAAAGAAACCATAGAGGATTCTTGGAGCACTTTGCTTGGATAGTTTGTGTGATGCAAGCTTGGTGAAAGATCAAGAATGGACTTGTTGGTGTTAGTGCTAACTTCTTTTAAATATTTTGCTGTGGCTATATAGATTGGTGGGATACATTTCTAGGCCTTTTTATTTCTCATTAGTGTTTTATATGGATGGTAGAAACCTTATCTAGTGTTTGGATGCATTGGAGACTCTTAGCTTGTGGATAATATTGAAGGACTATTTTTTACCAACTTGTGATAAGTTGTTGGTATGTACTTGTAACTTCATTTTTATGTATATGTCAAGTGTACATTCTTGGCCAGACGGTATAATTGAAGAGATGGTTTTCAAAGTATATTGTCATGTTGAAGTATTCAATAGTGTACACTTATCTCATCATCATGTAATCTAGAAAAAGCATGCTTGCTAGTCCACCCAAATTTTAAAATATAGACACCTATTAATGTAACTATTCTAACATGTATCTTTATAAAAATGAATAAATCCATAAAATATTATTGCAAAAGTATAGAACATTGAATATTTTAAGAAGTCTACATAGCAGCTCATTACCTGATGTTTTTTAATATAGGTTATGCAAAGTTTGTATTTGTATTTGTTGATGCTCGCGAACTCTTTGTTGATTGAAGAGAAATCAGTTCTTCCTCCTAGTATATTTTTNATGAATTTCACTTTTTTTTCAGTAACTCGTAACTCTATCATATATAGTGATAAGACCAAGTTATAATCCCCTAAAAAAATATTGCATACACATGTGAAAGTTATTGTGATTCTGCAGATTTAATTCACGGGTATTTTCGACACATTAAAAAATATAATTAGGAGCAACATAATTGCTTCAGAATTAGATTTTTAATCCTAACCACTCAAATAGTGACTCTAGATCCCTCTCCCTTGGAACTATTATGTGACACACTCTCAACCAAGATTATTTTTTTACAGTGGACGAGATTGTTGGTGACCCAATGCACATGTAATTAGTTGCACCCAACATGATATGTTATGAAATAGTAGATCAATTAATATAAACAAAAAGTATATATGTGTCTCAATCTAGATCCATTTGTCATTTAACTTTGTTAAAGGTTTCTCCCCAAAACAATATATAGGTAAACTCATAAAACTCTATAGTGTACAACACAACATTACATTAGACTTTGAAAAGGATGTTTCAATGACCTATGGATTCATTCATTCCTTCCTCGGGACATGAGAGGTTCGTAGTATACAAAATAATATCCCTAATTTTACTAAATATTGGAAAATGCCTCCTAAAATTGTATTCTTGAACCTCCCCTACAATATACATTTCCAATTAAGAAAACCCCTAGTGTCAACAGATATTGTAGGTATCAATTTTTTTTACCCCCTATATATCATATTATCAAGTTGTAACAAACAGTATGCGTAAAAAGGATGCCAAATAAAATAATAGTATAATTATAATAATGATCCCATTGGGATTATGAGGGAAATTGATCAATTTGTAGCATTGGATCATGGAAGACCTAGTGAAATAGTAATTGGGATGGAAAAATCCTTAAAAGGATACCCAATCAATATATCAGTGTAAAAAAGAATGTAAAAGAATGACACTCCAATAGTCAGTGCAATTCTTAGAAAAGATGAGTTTCATATGTTTGACACCAAATCCCTCCAATTTACCAATTTTATATCAAGTAAATACAACTATAGTCATAGCAAACTCATGTTGTTTTCGAAGAACTTTTGGAGTTACTATGTCAAGAATATTTTCTATAAAGGTTAATAGAACTGTTGAGGAAACAAGGGGACTTAAGGAAAGGACTAGCCTATGACTATTGAACGGTTGAAAAGAAGGGACTAAAGGAGGGGACTAAGGAATAGCTTAACAAATTATAATAAAATAAGGTATAAATGAAATAATGAAAAAAAGTGATGTAAGAAAAAAAAATGCTTTCCCTACCTTTCATTCAAGGAGTTTGTAAATAGAGAGGCAGTGCAAGTCTCCTCTTAACTCGTGGATGCTAAACTAAAATCTGCTAGCCAAATAGGACCTATTTTTTATTGGCTAAACATCTTCCTAAAATTTGGCGAGGAAGCTTTGTACTGTAGCTAATGGAAGGAAAATATTCATCTTTGAGGAATACTAATTGTGTTCTTAGATTAATGAACTTACTTCATTCTATGAAAACATGAAAATTTTGTTTTTGTTGGTATTGAGGTAATTTTTGCGGCCATGTTCTCAAGCAAGGAGTATTGAAAACCTAATTCAATTGACATCATAAAATAGTGAACAGTAAATAGAGTATGAGTGTTTTTATTTTATTTTATTTGTAACAACCACATAAATGTAAATCAACATTCATACAAAAATGTAAAAATAAGTTAAATTTTTGAGTTGGATGCGGCTGAGTACAAAAACTAAACTCGCAGAAAAATTGTACAAGTCGATTTACCCATATACATGGAAGGTGCATGGAGGAGCACCAAAATTCAACAAAAAAACAATCAAATATGGAGTCATGAGTTTCTCGATCATTTCATTCCCAATTGGACTGCAAGTGGTATAAAATAAATAGCAACCTATGAAGGCTACCCATGGAATTCAATGAGTGACAAAATATGGATTGGAAAATTTCTTGCATCATAAAAATGTGAACCTCATCAACCAAATGGAGGCACAAATCAAATTAAATTATTCAAACAACATTAGGAATTTAAAAGGAAGATCGCATTTATTGATGGAGGAATAATTGACTAGGAATTTAAAGCCACAACTCATCAAAGAGAAGATCACATTTATGAATTTTATTATTTACTTCTAAATTTTTTACTACTCATTTTCATGGGCCTAGGCCCATGAAATCTTATATAAATCCCATACATGAATAAAACTATCCTAAAAAAATAGAAAACTTTATAAGTCCAACGATGGAAGCAAGGAATTTCTAAGAAACTATTACCCGCTACCTTTTTTTATCGAAGTTTAATGCATAGTAAAACGAGATAGGATTTATTTCATGTATACTTAGGTGGATTCTTAGAATAGGTCACGAGGATGTATTCATAATGAGTTTTATAGAAGAAAGGATATACAAATAATTGAATTCAAATACAATGTTAAATGAGATCCCACTGTTACTCTTTATGATCATGCTTGATACTTTAAACTTTACCTGAAGGCCTATATTTAAACACATACAACATTCAAAACCTAGGCTCTCTAAGCTTAGAATGTACTCTCTAATGTATGCATGCTAGACTCTAACTAGACTGCTAATAATAGAAATGAACTTCTAACTTTGTATGGAAGGAATAATTATCATTTTCTAACACTCGCTCTTAATTATGACCACTAAACATATGATAAAAATATTGCTAAAACATACTTCCTCTAAGGAATTTCAAAAACAAAAAATGACTGCTTTATGGTCTATGTCTCGTACATGCTTACAAAACATCTTTATGTCACCTTATTTGCTGGCATGTGCTTATGTAGCTTCTTTTTCTACTTTCAGCTACAATATTTCAATCTTTCAATGATTTTCTTCTTCTTTGTGCTGCAAGCTTTGGACTATCCAGGAGGATATTGGTGGCCACCCATCTATTCCTCTTGGACCCCCACCATTGTTTCTTTTAGTTTTTCAGTTTCCTTAATTGTAGCACAATTTACTATTTTTGGCAGTTTTCAGGTCCTAAACTTCTGGAGCCTTTTTGAGGCCCTAAATGACTTTTTTTTGGCATCAAATGGTCAGGAAAATATGAGTCCGTTCCAGACTCGATATTTTTCATTAATAGATGTAGTCCTTAAACAGATCTTTCTAACGATATATCATGCGCGTCAAATGGAGGTAGTATGCGAAAGTTACGACCCCTGGAAATTGATGTACCAAGTTACCCAACAGGGCCCACATTAAGGCGTTTCACCTCCCAGGGTTAGATTTTTGGATGTGTAGGGTTTCCATTGTTTTCTAATAATATATAGGCCTTCGAGCCTCATTGTAACACAAAGTTCAGAGGCATGTAGCCGCCACATCTCTTCTCAGAGATAAGCTACCAGCACTCTAGCTAGTTTAATTCCATTATGTATGTAAACAAGTTTCAGTTATTGATTAATGAAATGAAGTGTTATTTCCACTGCAAATTTGTTTCTATGGTTATTTGTGTATTCTGTTGCATTCCTGCATAAATCCAGATCATTGAACTCTAGACATCTCTTCTTCTTATTAATTCCTAGCATTTTCCATTGCTTCTTCTTATATCTAGGATGTGCAAAACAACATTGCTCTTTTACAATCCCATGACTCTAGATGTAAAACCATTGATCTACAACATATTCCATGTTGCATTTCACACCTTCAAAATATATGTCACATATTTTTTCTTCCATCTCTTAAACTAAGTGTGTTACTTCTTTTTCTTCTTCAGTTAGATTCTACTGGTATAAATATATTGTCGTGTAACTTGCATACTCAAAAATCTTGTCAACCTTATAAAGATTATCATAATTAGACCCATGTTTGTTTTTTTCATTTTTGGCTTATTGGAGAGATTCCTCATCTTTAATCAAGTTTGCTTTATCCTTTTCTTAAGAATGTAGGATGGCATATTTAGCTTCTTCTGGATTTTCTAGTCAATCCTCAATAAATTACAAATCTTCCTCAAAATTTGTTTCTTCATTATTAACTTCAAGTTGTTCATCTTCCTAACCTAATATTGTTTTAAAGTCATATTTATCTGCATCTTCTTTTATTATTTTCTCTTCAATCAATATATCATCCTCTCAATCTTCAATGTCAATCAAGATCACCCTTCTGAACAACAACTCATCAATGAGATTCTTTTGTTGTAGCATAGTTATCCAACCTTCATAAGAAATGTGTTCACCATCATACTTTGTGTAATATCCCGAATTTTGACCTTAACTATGATGGGAATGAGTCCCATTACACATGAGTTACTTTGATGTTTATGTTTGTATATTGGGCAAAGGCCCCACTATACATGAGTTATGCTGATTAGTTATATATATTGGGAGTAAGTCGATGCATATGTTTTATTATCTTATAAGTGATTTTATATGTTCAGAATGGACCCATATGGACAAATATTATGGTCATAGTACGATATGCTGATGTATTATGTGATTTACCTTAATGCATATACTAAGATGATTATTGTGGTAACATGTGCAGAAGAATGAGTGCATGATTGAGTTCTATAATGTGTTGGGTGAAAACCCTGAAGCACATGAGTAATGAGATTTTGTGTTGAGCACAAGCTCAGGAGCACATGAGTGATTAGATATTATGTTGAGTGCAAGCTATGGAGCACATGAGTTTGAGAAATGTTTTTGAACATAATCTTTGGAACACATGAATTATAAGAATTGGAAGTTTTGGGCATAATCCCCGAAGCATTCCAAATTAATGTGTAGCATAAGCTCCAGAGCATCAGATCCTTGGCCATTGTATCCCTAGATCTATCATACAAGTACATCCTAGCATTAGTGTTGAGCGAGAGGCTCTGGAATTGCACTAAGTGTAACTCCCAGTTTTTAGCATTAAGATTGGGATGTGAATAGCGCTAGGACTTAATGAAATTAATTGTGTTGAGTGAGAATGACTTTTAAAAGCACCAACCTTATCTTATTTTTAAGTTGATTAAATGAAATTTTGAATCTACTTCTCATCAAGTATTGAAGAACTACCATGATACATGTGGTAATCCAACATGCAAGGACAATCTAGAGTCTCCTAACTTAGTTGACCAACCCTACCTAAGGCCTTGATAAAATAAATAGTACAAGATAATAAAAGCATCAGGTAAATGAGATCTTGTTACATGATGCATAAATAAATGTTAACAGTAATATATATAGTTCATATATATTATGAATAAAAGAATAAGTAAATATATTAAATATAAAGAAATAAGGATAAATATACATAATGAATAAAGTGTCTATGTATTTATTATTTACTAAAATGATTAAATAAATATTTAATCCTAAAGAGTCAAATTAGAAACTAGTGAAAGAGTTCCTAAGTTAAGCAAAATAATTATTAAATCCACATAAATCAATTAAATATTATTTTCAATAAAATAATGGATTCTTGATCTAACAGAAGTTTTAAAAACAACTACCCTTTTTCCTAAATATTGTCTATAAAGACGCAAGCTGAGGAAATGCTTAGCGATATAAAAATAATTATTTTCCTAAGTAATTTTGGAGAGAATTTTCCAAAAGCCAAACAATATTATACATAACCTGATATTGCAAATAAGAGAAACCTCACCTTTAGGATCTCTAGACTACTTTCATGTTGGAGCCAACTCGAGGGATCCGGATTAAAACCAAGAATGGTTTTGGGTCATGGTTGGGAGGGACATGGTAGTTCCCAAGTTATCTAGTTAACAGATCTAAGGTCAACGATAACTCATTTTTATTAATTATATGTGTTTAAGTGTGCAAGGTTTGTGCCAATAAACAAGTTGAATAGTTGCATGTATGAGGTTCATACCTTCTCAAGTTCTGTAAATCATGTTTACATATTTTACTTATAATTATTATTCTCTAGATTGAAGACCTACAATTTGAATGTATGCTTCAGATTGATTTCATTTGTTTAAATATGAAACTCAACCTGTAATGTCTTAGATAATTTTTAGGGTTAATTTTTATGTTGCAGGATGTTGCATTTGTTTAAACTTAAAATGCATCCTTGAAATTCTTAGGTACGTTTTAAAGTTGAAATTTTTCTTCGAATTATATTTAAACATTTTTTAGAAAGATTGATGTCATTAGTTTAAATTAAATCCAAACCCTAGTTTCTAGATAAACTAATCACCATATCTCTGTCAACATTTTTTTACTAAAGCTGAAACCCTAATTATATTTTTATAAAGAACTTACACAGGTGTATGACCTTATTATAATTTAAAATCGATGTTAAACAAAATTAAAACTAATTGAATCCTATGATAAACAAAACACATTTTTAAACTTTGTTCCAATGTTAATATAATTATTAAATAAATAAATTATAAACATTTAGTCCAGGGATCGAAACCCTTTGTATTCCAAACATAAAACTAAACTAAATGAAGTGTTGGCACATTTCATTCTCCAGCGAAAACGTAGACCTAGTTTTCCAAATATCCTATCTATATAACCAACATTTAAACTATTGAAATCAAACAAACATAGCATTATATTTACGCTACAAACAAATATACAAAATAATTACAAAAATTATCAAATTACAATAATGTGTGAAGTCCGAGATCCTATCCACGTTTCCAAGTTATGTTACTTAAATAAAATCCAAAACCAAATAGAGTTCCATTCCCATATGCCTAGTGTTGATCGAGTTAAATAAATAACATGATAATCACCACATAAAGACACTAACAAAACAAAGGATTAAAACCTTTAACATAGTCAAAGTATCCACGCAAACCAAGGTCAAATCCATTAAAACCCCAACTATATAACCACAACGTGTTAAAAACAATCAAACTACAAAACATTAAACCATTAACCCAGCCAAGCATTCAACTAAGCTTTGAATTTCTTAAGAACTCAGCTGGCAGAATTTAAACCAAACCATATAGACCCAGGATCGAATCTTGTTAGTAAAAACTAAAATATTCAAGAAATTATACAGGTTGTGTTATTCACGCAGGGTTTAGTCATTACGGCTACCCATAAATTTATCATTTTTCCTCATCTAAGCCTATAGACAGGGCTAGGCTCTTTCACAATCAAAACCAAATATTTTAATTAAACGGAGATACATTCTTATCATATGACGAATTAACTAAAACCACATTTCCACATTATTGTAGCAATTAAACAAAACCATGGCATCATAAGTGCCATTGCAGAGCAATGTAACTGTTATTATTTTGAAATGCATTGAAAATTTACAGAGTCATTTTAAAACACAACGAAAACCCATTAAGATTTACTTAAAACCAAAATCCATTTCATACTTAAATGATAAACCAAACACATAGAGATGAGTCTCTATTAATAGTCGAAACACCACATTTACATTACAGAGTCGTGCAAAGGTATTTACACAATCACATTTAAACAATTCCAAAACGATTTGAATAAACCCAAAAATCCAACAAAACAATGAATATCTTAAACATTTTAACCAGACATCCCCTAGATCGAAAATCAAAACCATATGATAACACAGCAAGTTCAACATTGGGTACAGGCCCTTTGTTATTTCATGGGGATTACCCAGGATGGTTGCATAGGAAACCCAAAGCTCTTCCCTCTAAAAGAATAGTACCCACGCTATCTTCACTTCCAAACAACAAAAACAAATCTTGGTTAAGAAGTATGTAGCGACTGAAAAACCAAACCAAAGTCAAAGGTGAAATCTTACAAAACAATGGCATACCTGCCAATGTTCTCAAGGGAAACATGGTTTCTCTGCATGGTATGTGCAGCTCCCACCTAGAGCATCAAACCTCCTTCCAAAACCAAATCAAGACCAAAGGAATGACAAAAAAAACCATAGCAAATCGAATAAGGAAGAGAGCCCGCACAAACTAAGGTGCATTCAATGGGCCAACCTAGAGGCCACCTTCATGCAAATTTAAACCCATGAGCCTAAAATTTGTCTCCGCACTCTTTGCCACCATTTTATTTCCCTTTTGCATAGTCTTACACTCTCCTATATTTTGATTTTCATAGGTATATGGACCATAATTTTCAATGGCATAAAATATGCCATATCATAAATACTCCACATTAAAGTTTAAACATAAAAGATTTACAAACAAGGTTTTAAAAATTCATCACCATAGTTTTTACAAACATGCATGCATATAATATTATCCAAGGTATAATCCCCTATACCATAGTTACAAAGTATGAGTTAGGCTTAGGACCCCTATTTTCTCTTTTATCTTTTAACATAGGAATAACATTGTTTAGGTCAAGAGGTGTGGATGCTATGAATCAGTTCCGTCATGTCTGCAAGCCTAGGTTCATAGGCGAAGTCACCTGCAGAAGAATATGAACACATGCATTAGTTCAAAATGAACTAAGTAAACCCCATAGCATAGGAACCTTACCTTTTCAAGTGGACTCTTAAGGGACAGGATCCCGCAACTCCGCCCCTTGGAATATAGAGGTAAGTCGGCCTCTTCATAATGAACAATAAGTAATTAAATACATGAAAAATTAAAGAAAGATATAAAATAGAGTAAGTATCGATAGTGTAATTAAATAAGATAGACAAGAAAAGTAAATTACAAATGCATCGAAGTGTATAGTAGTAATATGTAGGCATAATCATCATACAATAAAAACACACAAAGAAAACAATAGGCAAAACTTAGGTTTAGTTCGCCGAGTGAAGTTTTTATTCTTTAGTAAAAATGAAAGATGTCCTTAAGATCTAGTCATTATTATTAGCCTATGGTTTTTTTTATTTATAGATTTTAGGGATATTACAAGTGGTATCAGAGCCTAGATTCAAACACTAAGAGACCTAATGGGTGCTACCAAACATTCATTGCAGAAATAAACATTTCAAAACTGTATTTGAAATTTTTGTTTAAACTAACAGAAAATTATTGTTACTAAATGTTTTAATTGCATGATCTAAAAGAACACTCAAGATCATGAATACATAAGAAGACAACATCCGATAAGGAAATTTGAATTCCCCAACACGGGAAGAATAACTGGTGGTACAATTAAATTCTAATCTAATGAAAACCATACAGAGTCTGCAAGCAAACTTACAAAGCTTCAAAGATGACAATATGAATGAAAGAGAAGAGAAGCAAGAAATCAATAAATCTTTTCTTCGAAACATGACGAGAGGTAGCCCTCATGGACAACCTCCCATTCAACCAACAAAACTAAAGAAAATAATCATCGTAAATGGGCCAACATCCCAAGGGGAGAGGGAAAAAGAAGAGCATGCACCTGAGCTTACAGAAACATATTATCACAGTCTTTTCAGTGATAATTCACTTTCTCCTTGCATAAAGAG
Organism: Pseudotsuga menziesii; assembly: GCA_001517045.1. Classification (NCBI taxonomy): domain Eukaryota; kingdom Viridiplantae; phylum Streptophyta; class Pinopsida; order Pinales; family Pinaceae; genus Pseudotsuga; species Pseudotsuga menziesii. Next base: position 196,027 of record LPNX010147492.1, read on the forward strand.
GAAAAAAAATGATGACAACCTCCAAGGAGAATTTAAGATAAAATCCCCAAAATATGAAGGACCAATGAATACCATGGAGAGAGCTCAAGAATGGCTTCTAGATATGAGAAAATACTTTCGAGTACACAACTACTCTAGTGAAATGAAATCCCATCTAGCCATATATAATTTAAATGGAAAACAAGTTAGATGGCGGAGATACCTAAAGCACACAAAAAATGATGAATTAAAAAGAAATTAGATGGAGTAACTTTCGTAGAATATTTTAGGAGAAATACATATCTGAGAGATTCTTTGACAGGAAGGTAAAAGGATTTTATGAATTAAGGATGGGCTCCATGACCATGTATTCCTTCATTATTATATTTTTGGATCTATTACATTATGTGCCTTACATAACAAACAAAAAAATGAATATATAACCGTTTTTGGGATGTCTTCCTCCCAATTTTCAAGAGAGAATTGAGTTTGACATGCCCAAAACTTTGGACACTACCTTACACAAAGCTAGGCTTTATTATGATCATGGAAACCTTAGGAAGCATAACATAAAAAAAATTCGAGACAGGTCTAGGATATTCTCGGACAACCACAAACATAGTTTTAAACCACAACCCTAGAGAAAACAAAACAATAGTTTTCCAGCCAACAAAAACTTCAACAAGAGAGGTACAAATCCAAATTTTCCTGCACCAAATACTAACCAACCAGCAGCAAATGGAGGATCCAAGGTTTCCTCGGTGCAGGTTAGTTGTTGGAAATGTGAAGGACCCCATAATGCCAGATATTGTCCAAACAAGATTGGTGGAGTCTTGCACAATATACAGGAAGATCCAACGGTAGAATACATGGCTAGCACAATGATGATCTATGCAACACTTGATGGATGAAAAGTAGACCATCAGGCCACTATGGTCGAACTAAAAGGTAAGGTTTCAAACACTTCTATATCAATTTTTATTGATCCTGGTGCTTGTCGAAGCTATGTATCACCCAATATTGTTGAAACATGTAAACTAGACAAAGTAAAACATGAGAATCCATGGATAGTATAATTAGCCACTGGTAGGAAAAGAAAGGTTTCAGAAATAGTGAGAGACCATGAGGTAAACTTGAACATTTTTCCTGCTAGAATATATTTGAATATCTTGCCCTTACGATCATACAATGTACTTATTGGCATGGACTGGTTGGAACAACACCACGTCATGCTCAATTTCCTAAACAAGTCAATATTTTACACGAATAACCAAGGGAATCAGACAAAGATTCAAGGAATAGATAAGAAGGTTTCCATTAGACATATATAGGCCTTACAAGAAAAGAAGTGTATAAGGAAGGGTTGCAAATTGTTTGCTGGGAAACATCCATGATGTAGAATCTAAGGGTGAATGGCACATCGACTACTTTTCGGTTCTCGTGGAATTTAAGGATGTATTTCTCGAGGAAATACTGGTATTACAACCAAATAGGACTTATATTTTTCCATAAAGTTGACACAAGGGTCAGTACTAGCTTCAAAATCCCCATACCGCATGATCACACCAGAATTGGTGGAGCTCAAGTTGCAGTTAGAAGAGTTTATTGACAAGGGTTATATCTGACCGAGTGTGTCCCCTTCAGGAGCACCTATACTTTTCGTAAAGAATAAGGACAATATGATGCGGATGCACGTTCTTTGCCATCAAATTAATAAGATAACCATCAAGAACCTTTACCCACTCCCTAGGATCGATGACTTGTTCGATAAATTCGGATGAGCAAAGCTCATTTTAAATATCGACCCGCAGTCCAGATACCATCAGTTATGGCTCTGCGATGAAGATATACAAAAAATTTCCTTTCGAATGCAATATGACCACTACGAGTTTGTAGTAATTCCTTTTGGGTTAAGCAATGCACCGAAAAATTTTATGTGCATGATGAACAATATATTTAGTAAATACCTAGATAATTTTGTATTGGTCTTTATAGATGACATAATAGTTTACTTGAAGAGTAAAGAATAACATGAGGATCATCTCCACATAGTACTACGGGTGTTATGGGAACACAAGTTTTACGCTAATTTTAGTAAATGTGATTTTTACAAACCATAGATACAGTACCTAGGTCACATCATTTCCGAAAAGGGGATAGTCGTTAAATGAGAAAATATTGAAGCCATAAAGGATTGGCCTACCCATACCTATGTCACACACGTTAGGTCACTTTTTGGAATAGCGAGTTACTATCAAAAATTCATCAAGAAATTTTCAAGGATTTCCTGTCCCATGATCTCCTTACAAAATAAGGAAAACAAGTTTTTATCGACAACCAAGTGCAAGGAAATTTTTTAGAATCTTAAGAAGCTTTTGACTACTACATCGATAGTATGAATCGCAGAACACTATGGGGATTTCATTGTTTGCACCTGGATGAGAGCAAGGAAGGAATTAGAGGAGTCCTCATGTAGAATGATTATGCGGTTTGTTATGAGTCGCAAAAATTAAAGAAACACAAAAAAATTTATCCCACCCACGATGTTGAGCTAGCAACCATTATCCATGCCTTAAGCATGTGGAGGAACTACCTCATGTGGAAGAAGATTCTTCTGAAGATAGACAACATGAGTCTGAAATATTTGTTCGACCAACCAGATCTAAATGCCACGTAGGCTAGATGGTTGGACTTCCTTAGCGAGTACCATTTCGAATTAAAGCATATAAAGGGAAAGGAGAATAAAATTGTCGATGTTTTAAGTCTACGAGCTCATATGCTATATGAGGTAACCTTAAGTCAAACTGATTCATATTTTTATGATAGGATCAAGACGACAAAAAAAATTGACTGTTTCTATTTTGAACTCCTCAAAAAGATCCAATAGGACAGGTTGCTTCAACAACAAAAATAGTATAAGGTAGAAGAGACCAGACTATTGTGGTCCAAAGAGAGATTGTATGTTCTGGAAGGAGGGGACATCAGGTCCAGCATCCGAATGGAATTCCATCGAAAACCTTACTCAGGGCATCTGTGATATCAAAATATGATATCAGCAATAAATAAACATGTTTTCTTGCATAATTTAAAGGCCGACATAATGTTATTCATCGCAAAATGTCAAGAATTTCAACTAGTCAAAGTTGAGCCACTAGTACATGTGATCAATTTTGCCATGGTAAAAACGTGGCAATATCCACGGAAAAGCGTGGATATTGCCACGTCTAAGTGTTTTTTTTCCCGTGGCACTTATGTCATCGCAATAGCGACGACTTGTTAATTGCGTGGCAAGAGCGACGGGAATACGTCGCAATTGTGACGGCCCTTCCTAGAATGAAAAAGCCCAACCCCAATACCTGTGACAGTACAACGTCGCTATATCGACTGAAAGACGTCGCTATATTGACGGCAATATGTCGCAAAGTTCCATGGCAAGCCGTCGATATAGCGACACTATCTGTAGTTTTTATAAAAAAAAATATGGTCATAACCTATTGATGCTGACAGTCAAAGGTAAGTTTTAGAAGCTCCAGAGCCCACCTTTCTGGATTCACAATGCTCCATGCTGGGTGTCAACGGAGATATTTCTTTAGAAGCCTGCAGAGAAGATTTACTATCTGCTTGGATCTCAACTGTTTCACAATCCTCAAAATGGACAACGTCTAGAATTTGACAACTTAAAGATTACCTTGCAACGAGATTCTAGTACACAGGTGAACACACTACAAGAACGAGAGCTCTCTGCATTTATACTCGTTGAACCCACCCTCCTGTTTGCAAGACCCTGTATTTATCAACAAAATCAGTCTGAGAATCAACTTCAATAGAAGTACTAACTGGTGCAGATGAAACAACATTTACAACATCATATTTAGCATACCCCACAATATATTTCCTCACTTTATTGCGTTCAGTATTAGTAGGCTTCTTATCATACCATGTTTTGTAAATACCTGATTTGTAAATACTTTCTCATTCTGCTATCTATTAGTATCCTTCTATGTTCTCATGCATTATTTTGTAAATATAGACTTCTGTAATAATTGTTTTTCTATTTTGAGATGCATCCCCAGAAAGGACCAAGGAAATCAAATTCATGTACACGAAGAGCAAGCTGTTTTACATCAGCTACACTTGAAACATACTCCTCTATTTTGCAAGACCCTGTATTTATCAACAAAATCAGTCTGAGAATCAACTTCGATAAACAGATTAAAAATAATAAATGCCATTAAATAATAAACTTCAAACATTGACAGTTCTTGGTACCCTGCCTTCACTATTGACAGCCATTGTATGGTTACCCCCATAGATAACTTGCACAATCATCTGATTTGCAACTGCTTTCACTTGTACTGGTTTGAATTCATTTTGCACAGAACCATGTCCTAGTTGTCCATATTTACCTCTTCCCCAAGTGAACACCTATGAACCAGCCCTGGAAACCTTGGAAGTTCTTCTCATGGCTTTTCATTCTTCAAATGCATTTGAAAAAATCAAAATGGCAGAGAATATTTTTTCTACCCTCAGCAATGTAAGTTGTCCTCCAGTGGAACTTAACAACACACAATTGGTTTGCTGGTCTTTGCTAATTTCAAGACTGATGTTGATTCTTCGGTACATGATTCTCCACTCTACAACCTTCCCATCCTAGTTGATGTTCAATATAAGAAATAAGTTAATACAGATTACACAAGGAGGAACTTTTCAGCTTCCCACGGGAACATGCTATTTAGAATACAAACACTGTAGTTCAATTCATGCATAAACATGTAATAAACACTGTAGTTCAATTCACATAAACATGTAATTAGTGTATATGGAATC
>LPNX010147518.1:1400-21400 GCA_001517045.1 Pseudotsuga menziesii
ATTAAATAACTGAGAAAAATTAGAATTGGAGTAATGGTTAGAAGAGTGTTGTTGACTCACAAGGGAAACTGAAAAATGTCAAAAGCCGATGAGTAAAAATCAAGTGATGCAGGAGACATCTTCTCCAAAATCAAGTCAAAACTCCTTGTGTAGCATTAATGACCAGGTGGCTCATAAATGACCAAGTCCTAGGAAAAATACTATAAAGTATTGTTTTCATTGAATAAGCAGGAATCTTGTGATGGAGGGGAAATGATCTATTTTATGAAAAGAAAGAGATTGCGCATGGATCAAAATTTTCCTTGGTGGTTCAGTAAACATGCTTGGGGGTTCTGTAACAAGTAAGTTTGGTTGCTCTAGGAGTTGGTTGGGAGGAACAACATCTTAAATTTCGTTTTCCCATCAATGTTGACAAGTTCTTTACGGAATTATCTAATGCATTATTCTTGTCATTTAAATTCTGAAAGTAAATTATAAATCTGACCACGCTTATAAACTATAAATATGCAAAGTGTTAATTAGTCTTTGTTTTGGCTTCTTAATAGTTTTGTTACTATTCCCATTTTTCTTTATGCACGGAAATCTTAAGGATCACATGTATTTTTTTTATAAGAAAAATTCATATTTGACAATACAAAACCCTTACAGAATGTCATAACCCATACGTTAAATAGCTATCAACAAAAACATTTTTACTCTTGAATCATTTTACACAGATAATAGTAAGAGTTGATAAGCTTCTCTTAGAGATTATATTTATATACAATAAATATCACATAATCAAAACAATGCATTATAGTTACGATAAAAGTAAACCTTTTACACTATGGTTTAACCGTTTAAATAAACAAAAGCAATAATCTAACTCAAAGATAAGAAGCATACAATGGTAACAAACCAAGACAAGAGTTCGATTAAATAATATTCAAGTTTTATAGCCTTGGAATCGGATTCCATCCACACAAATATTTGAATCAAAATCATAACCAAAACCTAGCCAATAAATTGAACCTTATAATCAAAATTGAGGAGCATGTGAGTATTTTATTTAAAATAAAAAGTAAAATCCTAAAGTTTTCCTTTTAAATCATTGATGGGCTTCCAATCGCAAAGTTCATTTGCTAGATTTAAACAAATTCAATATAACCCTACTAACTTATCTTAATAAACCACATAGATCGAAAATTCCCTTCTTACGAAACCAAAGCTCAGAAAACCTTGGATCATGACCAACTAGCTTGAATTTTTTTTGTAAACACATGCGTAATTATTTTTTGTACATGCACACACATCAATAATGTTAGTTTCATGTAAGTTTTAAACCTGTGTAGAAAAGCAAAACATACAGATTTTTTTAAGCAAAATAGAGATCACAACACATCATTCACACATAAACATAGAGATTTACCCTGGAAACCCTTAACTAGGAAAACCAGAAAACCTTGGAGCCACACCTCCTATATTCTCCTCATTACATTATGAATTCTCACAATACAAAATATAGGTATCCCCCAACATCCAAATACCCTAATCCATTAACCCGGATTATAAAAAAATTCCAATCCATTTACCGGGATTAAGTTACATATTTTTAGTCAAATTCTAAAAATAGCCACAAACAACTATAAATAGCAATAAAATCTATAAATAGCCAAAAAATGAGAAGGTGCTTTTGGGATAGCTAAGTTACAGCGCTGACATGCGCACCTCCCCTCTATACGCACATGCAAAGAATATAACATATACCCAACAATCGATGGGCTTCCAATTACAAAGTCCATTTGCTAGATTCAAACAAATTCAATATAACCTTACTAACTTATCTTAATAAACCACAGAGATCGAAAATCCCCTTCTTATGAAATCGAAGCTAAGAAAACCTTGGATCACGACCAACTAGCTTGAACTTTTTTTTTTAAAACACATACCTTTTCTCTATAGAGTATATCCACCATTCAATGAAGGAGCTGCGCCATTATTTTTTGTGCATGCACACACGCCAATAATGTTAGATTGTTTGGAGGTAGGTTAAAAATGAATTTCATATTTAAAAGGTATAAAGTTGATATTCTCTTACATTGGAACATAGTAATGAAGGCATAGGAGAAAGTGAACCACGTGCTTCTCAAGAATGGTATTTTCAATACTTTTTCCAATATCATTTAGAAGTTTAAAGGTTATCTGGGTAAACAATCAACTAAATCCCAACACTAAATCCTGCGAAAAGAAACAATCCATGTCTCAATAGGAGAAAAACATTTCAAAAACCTAAACTTTGTGTATTTCAAACGAAATGCTTACCTTTTCAATTAAGTCCTAACCATATTGGAAGGACAGAGCCTGGTCTCATTTCATTCAATTGATGGAGTAACCACCTCCTTCCTCCTCTTTTCCTCACATATCGGATAGATCAATACTCTCTTTTAAAATATTGAAGTCAAATTAAAAATTAACGCAGACTTGGCAAAGAGTCTTACCTTCAGCAAAATGCTCAGAGAGCCGAGGGTTCTTATCTTCTAAGCCCTCCATTCTTTTTCTCTTCCTTGCACACACCAAAACATGAGATTCAGTCTTTCCTCCGTGCCTATGAAAATTCAAATAGAAAATAGTTTAAATCTTAAACAATTTTTTTTACCTCTTCTCTCTGCTACTCTCGCCAGCTTAGGAAGCTCCTCCATCACCAACCGAAGACAAGCACACCAGGATCCTTTCACCTTACCACACATAAAATAGAGATAACAAAGACTGCATAGAGGAAGGAACTTGGCCAAACTGGACGACAAAACATTGGTAGCACAACGTAAGTTATTCATTAACCGAAATAGAGATTTAGCAGTCATGCCAGGAGGAAGGATAAAAGAAAACAAGCACAACCAGGAAGGAAGGAGGTCCAAAACGAAACCATTAAGCAACCACCACCGGGAACAAAGAACAAAACCTCCACGATCGAGTAACTATCTCGACATAAAACCCTAAGAGTTCTTTCAATGCTCTAGATCGTGAGGAGAAAAGATGTAGGGCCAAGAACCACCTTTTCTTCTACGAAAAGCATTAAATCCTTCCTTCAACATTAAATTTTCATGGCTGCACTGTCAACTTGCAAGCCATCGATAAGGAGAGCATAAAACCTCAATTAAAACCCCCTCTTAACTCACTAGTTGTCATCCATTTTCATTTTCATCTTTAAAGAACCCGTAGGTTGCATAACTTTAACCTTGGCATGGTATTGCAGCATAAGTTATGCCATGTAACCCTTGTGACTCCCTTGGGTTGCATAGTATACCTTGGCATGATATTACAACATAGGCTATGCCTTTTAAATGTTCCCGTATCATCATGCATGAACTAGCGAGGCATGCACGCCCCTTTAATGATCACTTCACCTTATAAAAGTAGGGTATAAACAATAAAATTAAACCATGTCATTATTTCCTTTTAACACATTTTCAAATCTAGATACATATGTCTAGTTTATTCACGGCGTAGGAATTGAGTCCAAGACTTAGGATTTAATCCTAGAAACACATTTTAACATTAATATATGACCGTGTCTTGTCTTCATACAAGGAATTAAATTAGAATTATTCATGCGTAAAGATAAAAATGAACTTAAGACTAAGAAAACACTTTAAGACATTAAAATATAAATAATATTTTCTTTGGGGTTATATATAACAAACATTAATCACGTTTTAGTGTGTATTCTAAAATTTAATTTAAAAAAAATATCTAGTCATTGTATAATTTCAATACTTTATAAAAATAATTTTATTTGTTTACCCACCTCTTATCTAGTATTTAGTTAGCCTAAAAGTATGATTAAATAATATAATTTTACATTTGAATGATATGCAATTCAATTATTATATGAGCACAACCATAAGTAAAGTAGTCATTCAATGTGGATAGGCACAACCAACCACTTAGTTTTTTTAAGATAGTTGTTAAACAAAGGCTAAAATATATAATTTTATATCCATTGTTTATACCATAAATGAAGATGTATTTAAGCATAACAAGAAAGGAGGAGGACCATGAAATGAATCCTTGTTGTACACTTGATTTAATCTTGTTAATCTGCTCTAGAAATCCAAAATTTGAGATAATATCTAGATACCTACAAACATAACTACACAATTTTAAGAGGCCAATATAAGCACTTTTATGACTAGATTCATTTATTCCTTTTATAAAGATAAGTATAGATAAAAGTAGATATAAACCATTTTACTCCTAATTTCAATTGTTTGTTATATAAATCTATATATAATATTTTCAATATTGTTAATAAAAACTATAAGCATAGAATATTATTTAAATTATTAAAATGAAATTTAAATTTAAAACTCTAAATTAAGGTTATTTCATATTAAAACATTTTATATTTTACACAGATCGCAACAAAGGTATAAAGTTGTAAAAAGTTCGCACATAGGCAAAGGTAGATTTGATAAACATGTATAGTAAGACACTTCTTATTAAGTTATTAATGTCGGTCTACAATTGATTCCATTTCCACAATAGACAAATTCATTCTCCCCAGCGTTGGAAGGTCGAAAGAGCTAGTGAAGAAAACCCTTGTCTTCTAAACTGGCCACCGTATCACCCAATGACTTCTTTATTGGGATGAATGAGAGCCCCAAATCTCTCATTTTTCGATTGGAGAACTTGTATGGCTGCTTCCTTGGATTTATCTCGTCTGAACATCTGCATGAACCAAGTTGCACAGAATAAATCATGATTAAGAATGAGTTTAATAAATTGGATCCATCGAACTTATACAGCGAAACAGTAAATCATCGCATTAACAGTGAAACCACCTTCCATCTAAATATTCAAAATCGCTCTAAATTTTATTTTGAAACCACTACAGAATTCTTTGAAAGCACGTACTTGGTAGGCAGAGGACAGCGCGGGCACAGTTCCGCCAGTATGTCGACGAGGTCCCCTCGGTGGAGGCTGCATTCTGCGCAGAGATATCTGTGTCCATTGGATGAACGCGTTTCATAAACTAAAATGTGAGCGTCAGCAACGTCCCTCACGTCCACATATGCCTGTGTTAAGTTCGCATACGTCTTCGCTGACCCTGTACGTCCATCCATTCTCACTCACATTCCACTACATATGTAACTAACAAACCAACCAACTGTAATATATAACATTACGTACCTGTTAAATATTTCATAATATGAGCGGTGCTGGCGTTCATGGTGGATTGCAGCAATGGACCTAAAACCAGAGACGGATTAATGACTACCATCTCTAAATTCCTTTCCTCGGCAATCTCCCATGCAGCTTTCTCGGCCAAGGTCTTTGCATAACAGTACCAGTTCTGCATTAATGTGCCACACCAAGAAACATAATTAGGTTATAGGATTCCATCACTATGTATTACATACAATCTAGTTGAAAGAATAAGCTACTATCTATAATTACAGTTTCTTAAACAAAAGATTACTTTAGTGCGTATGCAATATTCCAAATCGCTCCAGCAATCATCATCCACTATGGCGCTAGGGTCTCTGTGAGGATCCATGTAAACCGCACCAATGGAAGATGTAAAAACTACGCGCTTCACCCCCATTTCTGCGCAGGCCTCCATAACATTCCTCGTTCCTTTCACCGCTGGCTCTATCACTTGATCCTGCATCATCACACACAAATATATTCAATTTGAAAACCCTAGCAAGGAATTCAAGAATATATTGACACACGAATGAATGAGGTGAAAAATAAATACAGGGTCATCGTTGAGAAGGCAAGCCATGTGAAAGACACCGTTGCATCCGCGGAGAGCTGAGACTATGCTCTGGAAATCGAGAATATCAGCTTTCACAATCTCAAGTCTTTCTTCAGCTCCTTCCAACACTCTCAAATGCTCATACTTGCCATCCTCTGTACTTACATTCAAACAAAATAAATAACTACCCAACAAGTATGTCATAATTTTTTTATCAAAAGATCAAAGCGAGAAAAAGACCAGAATATTTGAAAACACACTCTAATCATAAGAGTAAAAATGACTCAAAAGTTCTCATCCTCTGTCCGAAATTTTGGGCATCCTAATGAGCACCTACCAGGGTCGCCACGAACTGCTCCTCTGACAGTATAGCCTTTGCTGAGGAGTTTCTTGACAACCCACGAGGCAATGAATCCCCCTGCTCCGGTCACACAAACTGTTTGATCTGATCTCATATTCATTTATTTCAGACTGCAATTTGGAGCAAGCAGTGAATACTAAATGGCTACGTTGGGCTTCCTACTTGAATTATGATGAGGCATGGGAATCGAAAGAGAGAACATACCTTTTTAAAGTACAATAGGGTGAGAAAATATCTGAAGTAGAGTGAGAAAACTAATTTTGATAAGCATTACGCACATGGTAGCTCACCTCACCTAATTATAACACAAGAAAGTCAATGTTGTTACTTAACTGTGGGGTTGAGCGCATTTAAATACAGCGAAAGCTGCATTCTACAGTGTGGAGCGGGATTATTAAAAATATCCCTTCTCCGCGTTTGGAAAAATTGGGCATGGCTTTTTAACGTGGGAAACACTTGTCGCTCTGGATCGCTATATGTTCAAAGTTCAAACTAAAGCAGAAGCTCGGTAAAAACTCCTCTAAAGATAGCAAGAGAAACCAAGTTCCAACCTGAAGGGAACGATAGAAAATCCCCTAAAAATAGATAGCAAGAGAAACCAACCGCTGAAAGCTTGTGTGTATTCCCTTATGCGGTGATTTGAAAAGAGAGTTGACTGTGTGGACACGTCTAGCAATCTATATTAAAGAAAATAAATAGTCAGTTGGCTTTGTATTGAAATAATTACATTTGTAATCTCGGGTGGGACGCCGTAGAATGGTTCAACTTTACAGCGGCCAGTTCAAGTTTGATTTTCTGGCAAGCCGGGCAGTGGGCAACAACTTCCATTGAATTGACCACCGCGTCTCCTACTAACTATTTATAGCGGTTGCGGGAAGAACATTTTAAATGTGACTCTTGCACTTACTAATTTTCACTTTTCATTGAATTCACCACGTCAACAAAATACTATTTAAAATAAATAAAGTAACTATTTATAAGGTTGAGAAGATCATTTTAAATGTGACACGGTTACTAATAGTCATTAAAATTAATAAATAATTAAATTTTTTTTGTAAGGTCTTAAAGATATACAATAACTTTTTGTAGTAGTGGGTCTACTCATTTTTTTTTCGTTTTAAAAATGGGAAATGAATCCTATTTCCTATGATAATATAAGATTATATAGTAGTTGTGAATTGAGTGGAATCAATGACTTATTTCTTCAATAAAACCATTTTCAATATTTAATAATTAATATTTGTCATTTGTTAAGATCTGTGAAATGGTTTTTTTACTATAATGTTATTTTTAATAATTAAAAAATGATATTATGTCTTTTGCTAAGTTGAGAGGAAAAGGTTAATATTATTTTTTATAATTAAAAAATAATATTTTGTCATTTGCTAAGTTTGGAGGGAAAGGTTTATTTTTAATAATTAAAAAAAGATATTAAGTCTTTTGCTAAGTTGGGAAGAAAAGGTTGTTAATATTAATTTTTATAATTAAAAAATGATATTTTGTCATTTGCCGAGTTTGGAGGAAAAGGTTGTTGAGATTGGGAGAAAAATGTCAATTATTAAAAAATGATATTATGTCATTTGCTAAGTTGGAAAAAAAAAGTTATTAATATTATTTTTAATAATTAAAAAATGATATTTTGTCATTTGTTAAGTTTGGATATTGAAATAGTGAGAAAAATGTTGAATTTCTAAAATTTATTTTCAATTATGTAAAAATGAGGTTTATCTATTTTTAATTAATATTTATTATAAAAACTTATATACTAAAAAATAAAATATTACCATGAATATAATTAATTAGTTTTTTCATAATGTGATAAATTAATTTAATTAGTAAATTTGTAATTATGTTTTATTAGTTCAAATTCAGATACCATATGTAACATACTTAGAATTGAAAAATAAATATTTATTATTTCTTTCATTAAAAACATTATGTTAATTTTTATTGTAAAGTTTATGAACAAGTGGGTCAAGGATGACTATAATTGAAGAATTATTTATTAATTAATAAAAGGAGACAACTATCTAGGGGATACTCTTAAATGTGTGTTCACTAACCCACTAGGAGGAAGGAGCAATTGTAGAAGGCTAGTTGACAGGTGGCAGCACTAATATTCACTTTCTAGCTATTGTAGGAGCATAATCCCTAAAAAGGTGGTCATGTTCCTTGAGAAGGGGGAACTGAGTTGGTGCCTCATTAAAATTCCAAAATTGACCCAAAAACCTAGGAAACCTTATATAAACCATTAAATTGAGTAGGAGGCTCACCACTCATTCTGATTTATGAGAGAATGAACCTTGTGATTGTTGCAAACTGAAAATTCAGACACACAAGGAATTTGATGAGGGGATAGCTAAAGTGACTTGTTGAGTTAAGTCTCTTACTGAGTGTTAACTTGTGGAAAGCTGATGTGTGGTAGAGATATTCATATTAGTGGTTCAATGAACAAGCTCAGGGGTCCTAAGCAAGTGATTTGGATGTTTCAAGAGAAGGCTGGGTGGAACAGTCTCCCTTGGGTGTTAGTCCCTTTTCTGCAACACATCTAGGTTCCAACTCTATATATGTATTATGTTATTGTATTACTCCTGTTTAAGTAAGCTATAATTATTTTCAAATAAGGTTATAGTTAATTGGTATTTATTCAATGATTATTTGATTAAGTATTTGCATAGAAACTGTTTGATAGAGAAATGAATTTAAATTAACTCCTGTATTTTTCCTCCTCTCACCGAAGTGATGCACTCTAGTATACGAAGATACGGAATTATGTCCGATTAGTAGTACCCGAATGACTAAACTTTTGTGTATCTTCGTTATTACAAAATATAAATACAGAGTCTTTTCTTTTATGTACATATTAAGGTATTTACTTTTCTCAAACACATTAACTTCCAACTGAATAAAAACACAAATGTACATATCCAAGTTCCTCCTTAATACTCTGTTTACTATAATCTTTGTAGGATCAAATCTTATTTCCTTAACCAAACTCTAGCATTAATCTATAATAACTAGAGTTCTAAATGAACTGTAATAACTAAGCTAGTTTACTTAAGGGTACCTTAAGCCCAGTTTCTTAGTAGTTAATTTATTAATCTTCACCAAGTCGAGATTATCGACAAACCATAGCACTGGTTACGGGCTTCAGGTTAAGTTGGTGTTGATTCTGCAGTATTTCTCATGTAGAAGGAAGTTACAACCTTAGGTCTTAATTATTTTCAAAACAATATGGTTAACTAAACAAGTTTAAATTCTTTTCAAGAGTGATGAGAGTTTACCTACAGTCTCATGACCCATTAAAATTAAATAAACAAAGTTAAATACTCAAAGTAAAAGCTTCACATAACGATGAAACCCTATATCTTCTACAACAGAGTTCATTTCATCTACACAGTAATATTATTAAGAATTAACCATTATGGATCTCTTAGGTCCTTTTATAAATAAAAACAATATCGATAAGAGTCTCATAACTAATTTCTTTTTAAAGTTTTTTTTTGAAATCCACTAACTGTCAGTTGAAGGATAGCTACTGAGTTGGTGGAAGCTAATGTTGGTCACTTATGATGTGTTCGTTGCAATGGACTTCTGGAAAAACCAAAATTTGAACGTCCAATAGCAATATTAGAGGTACCTACACAAATTTTTGGAATATGGCGTAAGAATATGAAACGTTAACAATCAGATTACCTTCCGGAATATATAACTTTTATTTATGGAAACTAAGAATAAATCCAAAAAAATGAGGTTCTTCTAAGGTTGGTATGTTATTTTATTCTAAAAAAATAATGAATATGTTTGCGTTGGTCCACTTGTTTGGTATGCAAATGGTGAAATTTTGTGAAAAAATTATATAGAGTTGTAGATAATAGGTGTGTCTAGTGCAGCATTATTTTTCCATATTTATTTATGTTATATTAATTTTTTAAATTAAGGAAGTCAGTGATGCCCTAAAATGACAAGGTCAAGCATTGTTCCACGACATCTTGGTCTTAACATAGTCAATGAATGATATTTGTTTTTAAGATGTAGGTATTTGCATCTTCTTGTGTGGGTTCTTTTCCATTTTCTAAAGAGGTGGGCCAATCAAAATTTATTGTTAGAATTTTATCATTAAGCTAGCATAACATTAGGATCTTTAACTGAGAGAATAACAAGCACAACAATCAAACACAAGAGACAATGAACACAGTGTTTATCCTCGGGGAAACCATAAATGGTGAAAACCCCACAACTTCCTCAGAGATAGAATCAACACCAAAAGTAAAACACAAAAAACATAAAGATGATCTCCACAGCTTCTGTCTCTCTCTCTCTCACTGAGAGAGCTTCTCCTCTCTCACTCATGTGCCCCAATCAGTGAGTGTGTGTGATAAATAGAGAGACTCACTCTCTATTTATATTCTTTTGTTCACTTGAAAGCCACTCCAACATGTCGGCCTCACTTAACAAGTACTTACTAGAGTCGACATCTCTAGGAGTGTCTAATAACCCTAGTTCCCCACAACTTGTGCAGACTTTGCCTCCTCTGAAAAATAGAAGGGTAACACAATGGTGGGGACTATTGCCCCGACTTACAATGACTCACCTAGGGTCGAATTCACTAGGATAGTCTAATAACCCTAGGGCCCCACAACTGTGGGGACTTTAACCCTTGACCAATGGGAGGGTTACCCACAATGACTTGACATGACTCAATTACATTACAGATACATCATGGAATAAACATTGGCGTACAATACATACGATATACGGATGAATTCATTCTGAAGTTACAAATACATCAACACTCCCTCTTAACTAGGAAGGTATTCTCTCGACACAATATATCAGCACAAGAATTCTTCTCTATATCATCTAGATCATCAGCAAGTCATCTTCGTCTTCAAGTCATCTTCATCTTCAAGCCATCTTTATTTTCAAGTCATCTTTATCTTCAAGTCATCTTCATCATTGGACCTGGATCATCATTGGACATCATCACTAGATCTGGATCATCACTGCTAGATCATCATCAGTGGATATGGATCATCACTCGATCTGGATCATCACTAGGTCATCATCATGGGTGCTATCTTTTGATTCTTCTCGTCATAGGAACCTATACAAAGCAATCCCTTTTTCATACTAGATGTATCATCATCGAGCTATTCCTTTTTCATACTAGATGAGGCATCACAGAGATAGTCCTTTTTCATACCAGATGAGGTAGCTACTCAGACCTAGTCCTTTTTCATACTAGATGAGTCTTCACATAGCTAGTCCTTTTTCATACTAGATGTGGTAGCTACTCAGAGCTAGTCCTTTTTCATACTAGATGAGTCTTCACAGAGCTGGTCATTTTTCATACCAGATGTGGAACCTACTCAGAGCTAGTCCTTTTTCATACTAGATGAGTCTTCATAGAGCTGGTCCTTTTTCATACCAGATGTGGAACCTACACAAAGCTAGTCCTTTTTCATACTAGATGTGTCTTCACAAAGCCAACCCTTTTTCATGTTGGATTTGGTATCCACGCAGAGCTATTCCTTTTTCATACTAGATGTGTATTCACAGAGCTAGCCCTTTTTCATGCTGGATGTGGTATCCACACAGAGCTAGTCCTTTTTCATACTGGATGTGTCTTCATAGAGCCAGCCCTTTTTCATGCTGGATGTGGTATCATCACATACATTTGACAATGGAAGGAACCAATCCTCTCATGATGTCACAGCTCTTACATCCTAACATGGAAGGAACCAATCCTCTCACCATGTCGGAAGGGCACAACACTTATATCTGACCATGGAAGGAACCAATCCTCTCACCATGTCAGAAGGGCTTACAAAATCATCACTTCCCTTTGGAGGGAACCTCGATATGGAGAACACCAAGCTTCTCCCTGAAGTACTCAAACTTCACTCTGGCCATTTCTAGCATAGAATCACATCAGGGCTGATTACATTCAAGGGTAACTTGCGAGCTTTGCCAGGACCTATTACATCTAAGGACAACCTACAGGACCTATTACGTCTGAGCAACCTATGAGCTTCACCAAGATTTATGCTCAAATGACCTGTCTTACCAGCTATTCTAGAACTCCCTCTTTCGAGAGATCTCGATCTGGATCACCAACTGAAGCTTCACTGCTCCTCTCTGTATCATACCAAAATGCAAGTCAGATCAATCAAATCAAATAGTAGTTTTCAAAAGAAACATACTAACTCCCAAGTCACAAGTGGAAACATCTTTTTCCTTGGCTGTACTTAGCACCATGCAGGAATCCATCCTGTCAAACCAAAAGATCACACCTGATCTCATACTGAAGTAGCACCTCGAAGTGCTCATCCTATCAATGGCACTGCCTTCCCAATACGAATCCACATAACCCTCCAGGTTAATCTTCTATTTCACCTCATACTTGAGCCCATAATCAACTGTACCCTTCAGGTACCTCATTACATGCTTTGCAACCATCAAGTGAATATGTCTCAATGTGTTCACATCAAAGCAAATATCTGGTCTCGTATCCATCAGGTACATCAAGGAATAAATCATCTGACGATACATCATGGCATCAACCGACTCTGATGAAGCAACACTAAATAGCTTCAGGTTCAATTCCATAGGTGTGGTCATGACCTTGTAGTCCATCATCCTAAACCTCTTCAGGATCTCTACTACATACTTCCCTTGTCCACACCTCCATGCCTAGAACGTAGTGCATCGACACATAACAGGAGCATTACTGGTATTCCGCCTTCAACCTTGAAGAAAAGGTTGGAATCCACTTTACTCTCAGTAAATCCTAGAGTCATCAGTAATCTGTCCATCTTGTCATACCTTGTCGGACCTTAGGCTCTTCTGCAGTCACTCCCTCTGAAGCATCATAATTCCTCTGTCTTCCATACTCTATGCATTGAAACATTCTGTACTAGAGTGACAATGGATACCAAGATCCTCTATCTTGGACCTTTTCAAAATTTCTTCTCACACCCATCTATGAGCTTATCATCCCCTATGAACCTTGTCAGAAAGGTACAGATCTTCATCAAGCTCCTCATGAATGTGTTATCCCATGGGTGTCTTTTGAGATCGTACAAGGCCTTCTTTCATTTGCACACATGATTATGCATGTCATGTGACTTTACTTCCAGTGGCTGCAAATGTCTCTTCATAGTCTATGCCTTGTATCCCACGATGTTTCCATCTACTGCATGATGGAACTACGAACTTCCCTTCATGTATCGATACTGCATCCTAGACATCATTCTTCTTGAGCTGGTCTTCCCTTTCTTCTTAGAATATTCTGCATCAATGATGTCGCTGTATTCATCATATTATTTTTCATTTTTGAACTGTCGTCACCTATTCTTCGGAACAAGTCTCATTCATCTTTGTTTACAAACCATTATGTATACCATATTTCCTACAAGTCAAATGAATTTGTCTGATTAGAAACATTTCATAAGGAATATTCATACTGGAAAATTCTTATGCATAAATATATGATCATGCAACTACTTTAGCCAACACAACATTCATTCATATCTCACGGAAACGTTTCTAGATGCCTTCCATCTCCACTAGGACAACATTGAGATTGTACACTAATCCAATATGTTAGCAAAGAGGTTTCATTCTAGATAAGCAACAATGGAGAGTTGTATAGCACCATGAGATACTTACCCATCACATGCATATTAGAAGTATAATTTCGTTAATGCAAACAATCTATTATGCATAATACATTAATTGAATATAAACAAATGCATAACAAAACAATATCATTAAATGACAATTGAATGCTTATCTTTATTTGTTTCGTGGGTAGACTCCTTCTTGAGTCTTCAGCTTCATCGTCTGCTTCATTCATAATAACATCATTTCTTATCCAAATTTTAAGATGGATAAGAGGTTCTTTAAGAGTTGAGACCTTCATATTCCTCATCGCTTGAGGGATCTTCTTTAGATGGTAAGAGATTGATCTTCAGTTGCTCCCACCTTCTCTTCTCGAACTTCTTCTTCTTGTGTGTTCTCTTCCTAGAGTCTACTGAAAGTAAACACTTCCTTCTAGCACACATTCCTCGCATGAATGAATACCATGATCCTGGGTGGCCATTTAAGGTGGCTATCACCACTTCTGCATTCTTCACTTCTTCTTTTACCGCTTCAACTTGTTCTCTGATTTGAGGGTTCCTCGTGACTATATGGTCTCTGCATTCTGGATCTTCACATTCTTCAACTTGTTTCTTAAGGTCATATTCTGATTTATGTTCTTCCCTTCAAATAGCCTGGTCAAGGAATCAAACATATCCAGTGTCTTTAAAGAAGACACTAAATTGATTCATGACTGAATCAACAATGATCTTCTTAGACTTGACCAAGTTCTTCTTGTGTAAGGCTTCTAGCCTCATCTCCCTCTGGAATTGGAACATCTCTACTCATGTAGGTGTCCAATTCATTTTCTTCAGAGAGATAAAATACTTCCATTGTTGAAAGTTTTTAATTTCGCCAAGATTATCATCAAGCTGATGTGATAGATTTCTTTGAAATGAGAACCTCAAATGGAAATAGAAAAAGATTAGATCTTACCGATTTGAGGTGTCCATCCTAGTTTCAGAGCTGGATGATCTAGGGTTTGTTAGAGAAAACCTAATTTTCAAAACTTGGAATCTTTCCTATTAGATTGGATAGAAATATAGATCTCTTAAAATGGAGCTTTATAATGTACTCCTTTTCTGAAAACAGTGGAGGGAAGCTCCCAGAACAGGAAGCCCTAGTTTTCCAATTTATCCTGCAGAAATTCCTGTTACTATTTCTGTGTTAGCTCTAAAATTAATACTCCTCTATGTCTAAAACATCACACTAAGGTAGTCTCGCATATCCCTGATCCAACACCATAGGTGTCATCAGAATTGGTTTCACCAATTGGGAGTTATTATTGTTTTCCCAAGGTGACCTGTTACAAAACTGTTAAGAACAATGAAGTTGTACAGACTGCCATGTGTCACTAGTCCACCTTCTGAGTTTGAATCTCAGACCACAAAAAGTAAAGTCATTTCCATTTTTGGAAAATCTTCATAAATTTCATTTGGACCTTTTTAACCCAATATATAGCAATTCTTCCTAGGTGTCCTGTTTATGGATGAATTTTGGAAGAGGTTGGAACCCTAACTTGGACGGATCATATCTCCCAGAATATAGCGAATCTAAGGATGAAGTTTGGAAACAGTGTAAATAAACATTTTTTCATCAGCCTCTACAATTTTCAGCTCCTGATTCTTCGCCAATCTTAGGATATAGCGAATGTACCAAAACTTAGCAGTTTTAGTATATAGGGTTTTTCTAGCTCTGTGTCAAACTAGGGTTTGACTTTCCCAAAGTTTTACCAAACCAAAAATATTGATACAGGTCTCTAAACTTCATTTTTGATGAGGATAACAATCCTATGTTGGGCTCACTAAAAAATTCCTCTTCTGCAAGAAGCCCTAACTTCCTGCACCAAAACTGAAAACGCTTAGAATCGAATTCTGCTTCGACAGGAAGATGCACCCTTCAATGGAGAGTAATCCTAGCATACGTTTTCTGGTGGATTGTAAAGAGAGACCCAAAAATTAAGAATCCCTAACTTATGTATTTGCACAATGTCTTCTTCTTATGTTAGCTCTGATACCATGTTAGAATTTTATCATTAAGCCAGCATAACATTAGGATATTTAACTGAGAGAATAACAAGCACATCAATCAAACACAAGAGACAATGAACATAGTGTTTATCCTCAGAAAAACCATAAATGGTGAAAACCCCGCAACTTCCTCAGAGATAGAATCAGCACCAAAAGTAAAACCCAAAAAATATAAAGATGATCTCCACAGCTTCTGTCTCTCTCTCTCTCTCTCACTGAGAGAGCTTCTCCTCTCTCACTCATGCGCCCCAATGAGTGAGTGTGTGTGATAAATAGAGAGAATCACTCTCTATTTATATTCTTCCATTCACTTGAAACCTACTCCAACATGTCGGCCTCACTTAAAAATTACTTACTAGAGCCGACATCTCTAGGAGTGTCTAATAACCCTAGTGCCCCAGAACTTGTGGGGACTTTGCCTCCTTCGACAAATAGGAGGGTAACACAATGATGGGGACTATTTCCCTGACTTACAATGAATCACCTAGGGTCGAATTCACTAGGATAGTCTAATAACCCTAGGGACCCACAACTGTGGGGACTTTAACCATTGACCAATGTGAGGGTTACCCACAATGATTTGACATGACTCAATTACATTACATATACATCCTAGAATAAACATCGGGGTACAATAAATAACATATATAGATGAATACATTTTGAAGTTACAAATACATCAACACTCCCTCTTAACTAGGAATGTATTCTCTCAACACAATATATCAGCACAGGTCTTCTTCGTTGTATTATCTGGATCATCATCAAGTCATCTTCGTCTTCAAGTCATCTTCATCTTCAAGTCATCTTTATTTTCAATTCATCTTTATCTTCAAGTCATATTTATCATCAGACCTGGATCATCACTAGACATCATCACTGGATGTGGATCATCACTGGATGTGGATCATCACTCGATCTGGATGATCACTGTTGGATCATCATCACTGGATCTAGATCATCACTGGGTCATCATCACGGGTGCTATCTCTTAATCCTTCTCATCATAGGAACCTATATAGAGCTAGTCCTTTTTCATACTGGATGTATCATCACAGAGCTAGTCCTTTTTCATACTATATGAGGCATTACAGAGCTAGTCCTTTTTCATACCAGATGAGGCAGCTACTTAGAGCTAGTCCTTTTTCATACTAGATGTGGCAGCTACTCAGAGCTAGTCCTTTTTCATCCTAGATGAGTCTTCATAGAGATGGTCCTTTTTCATAGTAGATGTGGAACCTCCACAGAGCTAGTCATTTTTCATACTAGATGTGTCTTCACAAAGCCAGCCCTTTTTCATGTTGGATGTGGTATCCACACAGAGCTAGTCCTTTTTCATACTAGATGTGTATTCACAAAGCCAGCCCTTTTTCATGCTGGATGTGGCATCCACACAGAGCTAGTCCTTTTTCATAATAGAGTGTCTTCACAAAGCCAACCCTTTTTCATGCTAGATGTGGTATCCACACAGAGCTAGTCCTTTTTCATGCTAGATGTGTCTTCACTGAGCCAACCCTTTTTCATGCCGGATGTGGTATCATCACATACATCTAACAATGGAAGGAACCAATCCTCTCACCATGTCACAGCTCTTACATCCGACCATGGAAGGAACCAATCCTCTCACCATGTCGGAAGGGCACAACACTTATATTTGACCATGGAAGGAACCAATCCTCTCACCATGTCAGAAGGGCTTGCAAAATCATCACTTCCCTTTGGAGGGAGCCTTGATCTGGAGAACACCAAGCTTCTCCCTGAAGTACTCAAACTTCACTCTGGCCATTTCTAGCATAGAATCACATTAGGGATGATTACATCCAAGGATAACCTACGAGCTTTTCCAGGACCTATTACATCCAAGGAAAACCTACAGGACTGATTACATCTGAGCAACCTACGAGCTTTTCCAGGATTTACGCTCATACGACCTGTCTTACCAACTATGCTAGAACTCCCTCTTTCGAGAGATCTCGATCTGGATCACCAACTGGAGCTTCACTGCTCCTCTCTGTATCATACCAAAATGCAAGTCAGATCAATCAAATCAAATAGTAGTTTTCAAAAGAAACATACTACCTCCCAAATCACAAGTGGCAACATCTTTTGCCTCAGCTGTACTTAGCACCATGCAGGAATCTATCCTGTCAAACCAAAAGATCACACCTGATATCATACTAAAGTATCACCTCGAAGTGCTCATCCTATCAATGGCACTACCTTCCCAATATGAATCCACATAACCCTCCAGGTTAATCTTCTGATTCGCCTCATACTTGATCCCATAATCAACTATACCCTTCAGGTACCTCACTACATTCTTTGCAACCATCAGGTGAATATGTCTTAATGTGTTCACAACAAAGAAAATATCTAGTCTCATATTTGTCAGGTACATCAAGGAATAAATCATCTAATGATACAACATGGCATCAACCGACTCTGATGAAGCAACACTAAATAGCTTCAGATTCGATGCCATAGGTGTGGTCATGGCCTTGAAATCCATCATCCTGAACCTCTTCAGGATCTCTACTGCACACTTCCCTTGTCCACACCTCCATGCCTAGAACGTAGTGCATTGACATATAACAAGAGCATTACTGGTCTTCTACCTTCAACCTTGAAGCAAAGGTTGGAATCCACTTTACTCTTAATAAAGCCTAGAGTCATCAGTAATCTGTCCATCAAGTCGTACCATGTTGAACCTTAGGATCTTCTGTAGTCACTCCCTCTGAAGCATCATACTCCCTCTGTCTTCCGTACTCTATGCATTGAAACATTATGTACTAGAGTGACACTGGATACCAAGATCCTCTATCTTGAACCTTTTTAAAAATTCTTCTCACACCCATCTGTGGGCTTGTCATCCCCTATCAACCTTGTCGCAACAGTCTAGATCTTCATCAAGCTCCTCATGTATGTGTTTTCCCATGGGTGTCTTATGAGCTTGTACAAGGCCTTCTTTCATTTGCACACATGATTATGCATGTCATGTGACTTTACTTCCAGTGGCTGCAAATGTCTCTTCATAGTCTATGCCTTGTATCCCATGATGTTTCCATCTACTGCATGATGGAACTACGAACTTCCCTTCATGTATCGATACTGCATCCTACACATCATTCTTCCTTAACTGGTCTTCCCTTTCTTCTTGGAATATTTTGCATCAATGATATCACTGTATTCATCATATTATTTTTCATTTTTGAACTATCATCACTTGTTCTTCGGAACAAGTCTCATTCTTCTTTGTTTACAGGCTATTATGTATGCCATCTTTCCTACAAGTCAAACGCATTTGTATGTTTAGAAACATTTCACAAGGAATATTCATACTGGAAAATTCTTATGCATAAATATATGATCATGCAACTACTTTATCCAATACAACATTCATCCATATCTCACGGAAATGTTTCTAGATGCCTTCCATCTCCACCAGGACAACATTGAGATTGGGCACTAATCGAATATGTTAGCAAAGAGGTTTCATTCTAGATAAGTAGCAATGGAGAGTTTTATAGCACCATGAGCTACTTACCCATCACATGCATATTAGTAGTATACTGTCGTTAATGCAAACATTCTATCATGCATAATACATTAACTGAATATAAACAAATGCATAACAAAACAATATCATGAAATGGCAATTGAATACTTATCTTTATTTGTTTCATGGGTAGACTCCTTAAGTCTTCAACTTAATCATCTTCTTCATTCATAATAGCATCGTTTCTTATCCAAATGTTAAGATGGATAAGAGGTTCTTCAAGATTTGAGACATTCATATTCCTCATCGCTTGAGGGATCTTCTTTGGATGGTAAGAGCTTGATCTTCAGTTGCTCCCACCTTCTCTTCTCGAACTTCTTCTTCTTGTGTGTTCTCTTCCCAGAGTCTACTGAAAGTAATCACTTCCTTCTAGCACACATTCCTCGCATGAATGAATCCCATGATCCTGGGTGGCCATTCAAGGTGTCTATCACCACTTATGCATTCTTCACTTCTTCTTTTACCGCTTCAACTTGTTCTCTGATTTGAGGGTCCCTTATGATTGTATGGTCTCTGCATTATGGATCTTCACATTCTTCATCTGTTTTCTATGGTCATATTCTGATTTATGTTCTTCCCTCCAAATATCTTGTTCAAGGAATCAAACATCTTCATTGTCTTTAAGGAAGACACTAAATTGATTCATGACTGAATCAAAAATGATCTTCC
>LPNX010147518.1:26359-82492 GCA_001517045.1 Pseudotsuga menziesii
TCTTGAGACTCTTCAACTTTTATAAAAACCTTGGTAGCAATCATGGGAGAGGGTCCATATTGAATAGTTCAACAACTTGTCCATGCTCTCCTCTTCATGATACATTTATCATAACATGCCTTTGAGCTTGACAGGGATGCCTCTACCTCAATGATTTCTCCTTTTTTGGGGGGATTCACAACCTCCTCATTGTGTAATTAGTTAATTTTTTCTCTTTAGTTAGTGTAAATTAATGAGTGTAATTTATTCAATTTATTCCCAAGACAACCAAACACCAACTTGTGTCTTCCCTCACAACTAATGTGGCATATTATGTGTAATGTCATCTCGTCTGAAGGTGTTGGAAATGAATAATATTTCACTCTTATTCTTATGACTTCCAATACTTTTTGAACACAAAGGAAGTCATAATCCTATAGATGTAATACCTGCAAACTTGACTCTCTTTACTTGACTCAAATAGAGTATAGAAATGAAAATTTAGTTCGAAGATAAAGAGAAGCCTTAAATCAAGGTTTATGTATCAATGCCAATAATTACCATACTAACATATCTGTAATTTAGTTAATTATATTGGAATGCATCATGTTTCTTGTATAATGGAACTAATACCTTATTTGTTACTTCTTATGTAGGGGTAGACTTCATAGTTTTGATAAATAAAATTTTGGAGATGGGAAACTCATGTAACAGAGTAAGCAAAAATAGAAGGAATATGCCCATTGAAAAGGAAAATGAGGTAAGAGAAAATGCTAGTTTGGAAATGGACATAGTGAGACATGGTCCATACATTTCCACTGATACTACGACTGATCCTAACAGATTTGATGACATAAAAACCTCTAGTTTAGAACCACGGGTGAACTGGTTGCATCCAATGAACCCAACTCAAATTCCAACATCAACATAGTCTTCAACCAACAATCCATCAATGAGCCATGCTGAAGCTCTTAAAGACATAGGTATATTGAGAGACACTGAGTATCAAGCATTGGACCTAGGAGAAATGATTAATTTGCAATCTCTTCAATAAGACCACAACCATGTCGAGCACACTCCCAATATGGACCAACATGTGAATGAAACACCACAACAAAGAAGCCCTAGGATTCATAGCTCATTTCCACCTTCCCTACCTCAACTGTCTGGTGTAAGAAAAAGGACTCCTAGACGCATCTCTATGGATCAAAGTTGTCTGTCAGGTCTTGAAGGTAAGTTTCCCAAATGCACTATTGATTGGCAATGTAGAAAATTAATGAAGGAATATTTTGAATCCAAAGGCGATGCAGATAAATGCCAATTATTACTATGTTTTTTAAAGTCAAATTGTTTAGTTGTTGTTAGGAGAATTATACGCATAAAGATGGTTATAAGTTTAGAGGCTAACAATCATATTGTTAGAAATATCCAATCTGATTTTAATGCGATTCGAAATACGTCGTCTCCTACTAAAGATTGTGTGGCTCATTGTGTGTTATCAGAATCAGTTGTAAGAAATTCCACATGACAACGTCACCTCCTTTCACACACTTATCACATACTTAAATTAAATAGAAAAAATGTTAAGAAGTACTCTTTTATAAGAAAAAATATTCATACTCTAGGTGGAAAATATTGTTGGCCTTTTGTCAGCAGGTTTCCTCATCGAGATATGAAGCTAATTGATACTGTTAAGGACATAGTAAAAAAGTTCTGGAATGATCATACTAGACCTTCATCTAACCAAAGAGATGTGCTAAAGCTGAGAAAAGGTTCTACTGAATGTGAACCCCACATCAAACACTTCCTTGACACAACATAGACTGAACTCTATGAGAGATTCAGGAATGAGCACACACAATTGAACCTGGGCCAAAGGTCCTTTGAGAAATGTAAACCATGGTACGTTCATATATGCATTGATCGGAACACATGTTGTTGTAGATACCATGTAGAATATGAATATTTTTATGACATGCATAAACATATATTTTGTGATTTGCATACTAAAATTGAGAAGGGATGTAGAGAATCTATAATACCACTGAATGCATCGAGATATTTTAACGTGAGCATAATGTGTCTAAGGCATGAAGGACAAAAATTCTATGGAAAATCATGTCTATGCGGGAATTGTTCTAGGTGTAATGGGTTTGCTCTTTTGAACCGTTGCATTCATGTAAGCGATGAGCATCAATTTGGTAGTATGACCATGGAGATGCAGAGCTTCAAGTAGGTAACCTATCAACCAGATAGTGTGGAGGAAAGTAAAAATATTTCATTGGTGAAGTCACAGGTGCAAATGATTATTGCATGTTTTTCCTCTTACACTTTTAGTTTCTAAATATACATTCTTTACAGGTCACATTCTAATATGACCCTTTTCTTCATGGAAACAGGTACTGCTATGCGATTTTTTGATGGGGTTCTACACGAAAACCGAGCAGTATGTTCAACATGTGCATGTAGCATGATGGAAGGATGAGCAGTATAGAAAATAAAAAGACAACTTTCCCATTGGGACCATATTGTCAATTGTGTATTTTGTAGAAAAATACACCCTTTAGCCACAAAATGAAATTCAGAGTCAATACTACCATTCCGACCAAGTCAAAATCATGGTACATATTACATATAGGCACGACCATGGGAGCAAAATTAACAACAGGATAATTCAGAAGGAGAAAAACTTTTACATAAGTGATGACAGATGCCATGATATCTATTATGTGCAACATTGTTTTGAAATTTTCTATGATCAGCTAAAGGAAGGAGATATATAGATGGATTAGCATTGGATATGGTCAGATGGTTGTGCAAGCTAGTTCAAAAATGCCTGAGTCTTCCAATGGATGAGTATGTTACATAAGACTTACAATGTGCTGCATATATGGAACTACTTTGAGACCATGCATGGATAAGGTGAGCATGAAGGGGTCGACGCATGCATCAAGACCACACTACGAAGGGAGGATATGAGGTTTACAAGAAACCCCCATATCAAATATGCAGAATCCATAGACTATGACCATATCTCAGATCTTGTACAGCCAGGACACATATATGCAGTTGTTTCCCTCAAAGACAATGAATGGGGCACAAATTATTGGCTGGCGTGATGCATTTGAGGTAAGCAAATCTTGAATGGATAATTGATTGATGATGAAGGAAATTAATTTCCTATTGGCTCGATGGTGGTTGAGGGTGAATATATTACACTATTTGGGAAATCAAGAAGAACTAGTGGTCATGTATTCATGGATTATGGACTAGGTTCTATGGTCTATCACTTCACAAACTTGATTGTTGGCATGAACATCCATCTATAGACAATGTCAAACAAGAACTCAACCAAGGTACTTTACTTCTTGCCTCATTGAGAGCACAAGATATTGAAGGAGGAAATTAGAAATAAAGAGGATCCAGATGGCTATATTGAATGAGATTGGGTAATTGCGCTTACACTGCATTGGGGTGAAACCCTAGTTTGCATAATCTGTCCTAGAGCCATGCTTGGGTCACACGAAGTCTGGGGAGGAGGCCACCTTAGACATAATACCATGCCACGATCCCAACAAAAATGACGGTTCATCAATCGGATCCTCGATCAACGTTCTATGGCAAGTTGTAGTAGGCCTGCAAAAGCCATTTAGGGATGCCTGGGCCAATTCAAAGTTAGGGTCCAAAAACCAAAATGGGCAGAAATTTCTGAATACGTCGGCTCCTACAAGTGTGTTTGGGCTTGACCACCATAGGAAGGACACCTCGGCCACCTGACACAAGGTTTTGCAGGGCTGGTGCATCGTTGCCAAGGTTGCATGGACCCCCCTGTGGCAAAACCCTAGTTTTCAAAATCTAGCCTAGAAGCATGCATGGGCTGTGCAGAGTCAGGAGAGAGGCCACCCTAGCCATAATATTGTGCCACAATCCTAGTGGAACCTACAGTTCTTCCATTGGATCCCTGTTCAACATTCTATGGTGAGTTGCAGTAGGCCTACAAAATTCGTTCAGGGATGCCTGACCAATTTAAGGCCGGGATCTGAAAACCAAACCGGGCAACGATTTTTGACCATATAACATATACCATATGGGATAAAATAGTAGACCATATACCTAGAAGATATGTACATGCACTGCAACATAGCTAGGGTTTCATGAACTGTACCACAAACCTAAAAACTATGGTTCACACATTTTAGACATAGAACTAAAAAACAAGGTTTATGAACTCAATAGGTTTAGATAATTATATTTGTTAGTGTAAGTCAACTAGAAACCGATATACCATTTACCTATAAGATATGTACGTTCACTACAACAAAGAAGCTAAGTCTTTATGAATTACAAGTATAACAAATAATTGTATGAAATAGAAGTAGAGACACATACATGGATTACAAGTATCAAGCCAACCAGGGTTTCATGAATTGAAAGAAATTCAAATATATAGAGATCAAATTCTATGTTAGTCTCACTTTTTTATATACACTTAGACCATATACCTAATCTACAAGAACAAATAACAAAAAATATAGTGTTTCATGAACTACAAACCATAAACCTAAAAAATAATCTTTACACATTTACGCATACAACTACAAACTAGAGTTTTATGAACTCATTAGGTTTAGATAATTAGATTTGTTGGTCTTACTTAACTAGAAACCAATAGACCATATACCTAGAATATATGTAGCTAGAGTAAACCATATACCTAGAATAAAACATATACCTAGAGTATATTCTTGCAAGCCAATAACCATAATGAATATTTCTTGTGAAAGAGGGGGGTCAAACACTATAGGATGATTCAATATTTTATTTAATGGTTGGTTGGGTTATTGAGATAACATTGGATGTAATTTTACTTTCAATTATGCATGTGGTTGAATCATGTTAGTGGTGTTGATGGGACGTTATCATCATATCATACAAATTCAACCTCTTTTGAAACCGACATACATTGACATAGACCCCAATCAATCCACTTTTCATGAAGATAGGACTGTCAAACTAATAATGATTTCCATCCAAGTCAAAATAGTTTCCTCATTAGGGATAAATTTTCTCCATTTATTAACATCAAATTGTGCAATTTGTGCATGATAAACCATAAAGAGTATCTCGTTTGACTAGTGTATAAAGAATATGTGACATATGACTACAATCCTAAGCATGCTCATATACAAACATAAAGTTATTTTATAAGATGTCACAAGAGATGGTTAGGTAGAGTTGGTGTTAGGGTTTTCCTCCTAGGTTTAGGGTTTCCTCATTGATTTTAAATCCTAGGTTATGCATACTAACCTTTAAAATTTAGTTAGGGTTAGGGTTTCCTCATTGATTCTAAACCTTAAACTTCAGTTAGCCTATTCCAAAGTAACAAGTACAAGAGATCGTTAAAATTGCAAGTGCTCAACAATAGTAATCAATGTTTTCCAAGTAGATGTAACAAATTCAATCCAACAATAGTAATGTTCAATATGTGTTGGGTCTTGAAATACCCCTTTTTGACCACACCTATTATACCCTTTTTTCCTTGTCTTACTTCATTCTATGCACTAGATAGATGTTTTCCCCTCACATTGAGCCTTGAATCTTTACAGGTATGATTAATTATTATTTTATCTTATTAATGCCTAACATTGTTATGTTTAGAACTCTACCTCTTGAATTATGCTAACAGATCGTGATTTCATAAAGATAGTTCAATCTTTGAGAAACACAGGTGTAGTAGCCCGAGTGGTCTGAAGAGAAGATGAGGTTTAGGTGCCAGTTGTTACCTGCCAATCCTAGCTCCACATGCTAGATGCAAACAAAGGTTGTCATTCCATGCATAGCTGCAATAGACTTAGCCGCAACAGACTTAGCTGCGACAATGCTTTAGTACTTAAGGAATAGATGCAACAGACATAATATCTCTTCTTAATTGAGTTCTTTTATTCACTAATAGATCGAGAAACAAGATTCCCTATATTTACTGCTTCCATTCAATTTCACTCAAAGCTGTAACAACTCGTTGTAACGAGGCAACCTAAAGATCCTAGACATTCATGGCTTCCCGATATTAGTGGGTGAAGGTTATGATTGTCCATGTATAAATACGGGGAAACATTCTAATCCAAGGGTTGGTTGATTATTGATCAGACTGTGTAAGCTGTGACAGTGATTTGTACTTTGTAATTTTTCATTTTAATATAGCGAGCATGATTCTTCATACTTCTGCATCTTAGCTTGTGCTAATCTCGACGTCTCTATTTGAAGGCTGGTCCCGCCTTCCACATAGATTGCTGAGTTAATTAGATGTTTTAATTATTTTGTTGTGTGGTGTGGAAATTTTAGTAATTGCATTCTTTACAGTAGTTGCAACAGTAATGGTTAATTATTATGTTTCCTTTGGTAGTCAATGGTTTCATTCCTCTTAAGCTGTAGAAGTGTGGTTTCATAGTTGACTGTGTAGATTAGTTTATATTATGCATGTGTGCCAATAGTTGTTACAGTCAATATCAACTCCAGTTCCTTTCAATTACTTGTTTTTCTCAGGTTTGCTAATTCAGTCATATTATAGTTTAGAGTTTGTTTAGTTCAATTGTTGTTGTTTCCAATTCTTAGATTAGTTGAATTAAACTGGTTATGATGGATTTAAATATAGTATGATAATGTTAGGATTTAACTTTTTACAAAATTAAGTCTAGTTATCTATTTCTAGATTCGTTGATTGCTGGATTGATATTCTAGGAGGTAATTGCATTTCTAAATTTCTAGGTGGGTAATTTAGATTAGTTTAGCTATCAGAGGAGTTTGACTGAGTGGATGAGTAGGGCAGTTAATATTTTATCTATTTAATCAACCACTTATTGTTTATGCATAGATAATGTTAATTATCTTTGAAATAAAAGACTTCCCTGGGTTGAAAATTTATATTGAGAATTCTGTATGTTAGCTGTAATTAACTTGCATATAGAGTGACCAACATTTTGGCACCATTTTTAGGGAAAGTAATTAATAGAAATAGTATTAGTTGCATCCATTCATATTTATTTTATAGTTTTTAATCTTGCATGTTTTGGGTTGCATGAATACAAGGAGAGTACAATGTGACATTCCCACAACTCACATAAATCCCCAGAATACTAACTTTGCAGGTGGTCTAGTTCGTGGTGGCAGTCCAGCCTTGGGAAGGAGGATGTTTATTGATGATCTATTCGATAGAGCTAACTCTTCTACTGGATCTCAACATCAGGGATCGTCATCTGTCAGAAGAGGCCTAATTACTTATAGGTTGGGAGCATCAGTTTCCATGGTGGAGAACACAAGAGAAGATGCGACACCATCTGGTGTCCTTGTGGATAGAGATAGAGCCAGTTCTATGGGAGGAGGTGAGACATAGGCCATTTACCATGTAGATAGGAAATAGGTCATAGATGAAGAGTGGTTACAACTTCAGCATGAGTGGGAAAAATCAGAGGAAGCAAAGATAGAAAAGAGCAGAGGAAAAAATGAATAACAGACATGATCCTAATGATCGTGAGGAAGGAGTAGGAGATAACCATCATAATGACGAAAAACCTACACTTGAGGATATTGCTTCCACACTACAATTCCCCATTGGATAGCTTGGTCAGGCCCCGACGAAGAAAATTTCACCATCAATATTACCACGCTTTCATGGGAAAGCCACAGAGGACCCATACGAGTTTCTTTTTGAGTTTGATATCCTTTGTCACAACTACAACTACACGTCCTATGAGAAAAAATTAAATATTTTCCCAGCTACTCTGAAGGAAAATGTTCTATGATGGTTTATGAGCTTGGGTGGTGAGACTGTCACCACCTTGGAATAAATGAAGCATGTGTTCCTTGGAAAACACCAAGAGTATTGTAGTACCAAAGAAAAAAGGAAAGAAATGTTTAAGATGATGCAAAAAGAGGAAGAAAGTCTAGAGGACTTCATGGAAAGACTTCTGTAGAATGTACAGAGGGCATGCCAAAATGACATGGGGAGAGATGTGCTCAAAATCATCCTATTACATGGAATCAGAGAAAATTTCCTAGACATGTTGAACCTATTGGGGAAGGGGTATATCTAAAAAGAATCCTTTGAAGATATCATCGACTTATGTTGAATATAATCAAGAGGATCGTCTAGAATGAGCAACCGTGACAAAGGATTGGACCATGATGTCTTCAACAGAACACATACATCATATAATGGAGGATCCACTTGGGCATAAATATGAAATCTTATGGAGAAATTCAAAACAGAGATGATGAGCTCCATTTCCTTAGAGATGGATGTAATAAGGGAAAATCAGAGGAAAGCAGTAGAAGACTTAAAACTCGATGTATTCTGTCCAAGATGCAGAAAGAAACATCCCTTGAAGGAGTGTCCACTTGATAAAGTGGAAGTATGCCAACTCTGTGAGCTAAACCATGACACTAAGGAATCCCCCTCACTTCCCCAAGTGAAGACAGTCCTGAAGGCATCTAATATTCACATAGAATAGACTTACTTCATCACTCAGAAGAAGCACTAGCATCCTCTAAATCAAGGTATGAATCTAGACCCATCACCTTTCAGGAATAATATGAATAATATGAATGGTATGAATCACATGAATACACAATTTTATTCACATTATTCTAAAAATCAATGAAATCCATCTCAAACTTTCATGTAGAATCCTAAATCTTGGTCACCATGGACACCACAACAACCAAACCAACCAACCTCATGGTCTCCTGGATGGAGGAACTCCCATCGAGGAAATCAGTTTTCTCATAACCAACCTCGTTATCAACATTTACCTCATCAACAGTACCCTCCTCAGCAATACCTTCACCAACAGAACCAGCAGCCACAGCTACAATTTCAAAACAATTTTGCACCAATGAATATGCCAATATGACCACAACTTCCTGCTCAACCTAATCCTAACTCAAACAATAATAAAGCATTCCACTAGTTTGAGACTGCCAACATGCCTGCTTACTCCATTACCCTAGTTCCCTGCCATGATATACACTTATAACCAGGGAGGGTTGTGGAGCCCTTAGTCATTGAAGATGTTCCATCTTTGGTGACTTAAGTGAGAATGAACTAGGAATATCCATATAACACAATGATCCCCATCATTGAGGATGATGAAAGTCCTACTGAGACACCAGCTGAAACACAAAGAGAAACATTCATCGAAACACATCCTACACAACTAGTTAGAGAACCACCATATCGTGAATGACTGACACTACATAAAACAATGGAACAACCTCAATTTAACCTCTTAAGAGAGTTAAAAAATTTATATATCAAAATTTCACTATTGTAGAACCTCCATGATGTGCCTATCTACGCCAAGATAGTTCAGGATTTATGTGTAAGAAAACCAGGTAGGAAGACCAAGGATCCTCCCACTGTCCATGTATTAGGAAAAATTTCTGAACTGATAATGGGGAAAACTTTCTTAGCCAAATATGATGATCCCGGGAACCCTACTGTCATAGTACAAATTGGGAACAATCAGATACCAAATGTTTTGGTGGATTTAGGCACAACTATTAACGTTATGAACATAGAATCTGTATAAAAAATTGGGCTCACCAAGCTTCGGCCAACCCCTACTATTTTAGAACTCGTTGACAGGTCCACCATTAAACCTAAGTGAATATTGGATGACCTCGTTGTCTCAGTAGATTTGTGGGAATACCCTATGGAATTTTTTGTTTTATAGTCGAAGTGAGATCTATGGGGACACCCACTGATCCTAGGAAGACCTGGGTTAGCCACAACATATGCTTACATCCGCTATCGGTTAGGGTCTATGACTATCTCAGATGGGACCGAGACAAAAGGTCTTACCTTATACCCTCGAGCTCGACCTAGCTTAGAATATGACACTCCACTATGGATGGAGCTAGAGGAGGAAGACGGTGTTCATCCATTGTTAACGATAAGGAAATCCTTAACCTTCAAAGATGAAACATAAGATGATGCTATCAATAGTTTCATCAGTGAGCCTACATCTATCAATAAACATGTTTACCAGATCCTGAACAATACTCTAGATAAAGAAAAACAAGAAAATATCATAGAGGAGACTTTAGTCAGTGACACCAACATAATTCCAGTACTCAAGAATTCAAAAAGAATTCTAGTTGAGATAGAGTCACGAAAAACACTGAACATCAATCCAAATCTCCCTCCTAATGAAATGGAACGCATGATCACTCTCCTGTAACAACACCAGGGAGAATTTGCTTGGGAGTACATAGATATGAAGGGTATCCCTTCTAACCTATGAACCCATCACATCTACATTGAAAGTGACTCACAACCTATGTGCCAACCACAATGAAGGATGAACCCTAACTTTAGGGACATTGTAAAATAAGAAATTCAAAAGCTCTTTGGAAGCGGGGTTTATATACCCGATATTAGACATGGAGTGGGTTTATCCACTCCTG
Organism: Pseudotsuga menziesii; assembly: GCA_001517045.1. Taxonomy (NCBI): domain Eukaryota; kingdom Viridiplantae; phylum Streptophyta; class Pinopsida; order Pinales; family Pinaceae; genus Pseudotsuga; species Pseudotsuga menziesii. The sequence goes on from LPNX010147518.1 coordinate 36,803, forward strand.
ATAGTGCCAAATAAGAATGGGAAATGGATAGTTTATGTATACTATAGGGAGTTAAACAAAGCAACACAGAAATACCATTTTCCCTTACGCTTTATCGATCAGGTACTTGATACCCTATCTAGGAATAAATTTTTTTCCTTTCTGGAAGGGTTCAGCAGGTACAACCAAATCCTGATCACTCCCGAGGACCAAGACAAGATCACTTTCACCTGTACCTAGGGTACCTTTGCATATAGGGTACTTCCCTTCGGTTTGTGTAACACACCTGCCACTTTTCAGAGAGCTGTGATTGGCGTGTTTTCGGATATGGTTAATGATAGTATGAAGATTTTCATGGATGACTTTACCCCATTGTTTGGTCCTAAAATTCCCCTTTTTGACCTCACCTATTATACCCTTTTTGTCTTGTCCTACCCCATTCTATGAACCAGACAAATTCTCTTTCCTCACATTGAGCCTTGAATCTTTATAGGTATGATTAATTATTGTTTTATCTTATTAATTCCTATTATTGTTATGATTAGAACTCTGTCTCTTGAAATTTACTAATTCATCTTGATTTCATAAAGATAGTTCAATCTTTGAGAAGTACAGGTGTAGCAGCCCGAGTGGTTTGAAGTTAAAATGAGCTTTTGACACGAGTTGTCACTTGCTAGTCGCAACCCCACACACTGGAAGTAAACAGAGGTCGTCATTACATGTATCTATGCAACATGCTCAGATGCAACAGAGTCAGCTGCAACAATGCGTCATTACTTAAGGGTTAGCTACAATAGATAGGGTATTCTTGAAATTGATTATGTTCATTCATTAATGGCTCACGCAATAGGATCCTCTATATTCTCTATTCACATTCAATTCCACTCACAACTATACAACTTGTTGTAACAAGGAAGCCTGAAGATCGTAGATCTTCATGGATGCTTGATATTAGTGGGCAAAGGTTATGATTGATCATGTATAAATATGGGGAAATATTCCGAGCCAAGGGTTGGTTGATATTGGATTATATTGTGTAAGATATGAAAGAGAACTGTACTATCATTTTACCATTCTAATATAAGAAGCAGGATTCTTCAGACTTCTACGTTCTAAGCTGTTTTAGTTCCAGTGTCTCTGTTCGAAGGCTAGGCCTGCCTTCCCATGGATATCACTGAGTTAATTAGATGTTTTGATTAGTTTGTTGTGTGGTGTGGATATTATAGTAGATGCATTCCTTTCAGTAGCTTCAACAGTAATGGTTGATCGTTGTGCTTTCTTTGATAATCAATATCTGCATTTCTCTTAAGTTGCAGTAGTGTGGTGTGACAGTCGACTGTGTAGGTTAGTTTCCATTATGCAAGTGTGTGTTAGCTATAAAAATCAATCTTGTCTCTAGTTTCTTTTAATTGCTTGTATTTCTTAGGTTTGGTAATTTAGTTAGATTATAGCTGAGAGTTGTTTGGTTCAATTCCTGTTATTTCCAATTCTTGGATCAGTGGAATTAAACTAGTGAAAAGTGATCTGCATATAGTATGGTAATGCTAGGATTTAACTTCTTGCAAAAGTAGTCTAGTTATTTATTTATAGAATCATTAGTTGCTGGATTGAAGTTGTAGGAAGGTAATTGCAATTATGAAATTCTTAAGTAGGTAATTTAGACCAGTTTAATCATGAGAGGAGTTTAACTAAGTAGATAGGTAGGACGGTTAATCCTTCATTCAATTAATCAACTATTTAGTGTTTATGCACATCCAGTGTGAATTATATTTAAAATAAAAAGACTTCCTTGGGTTGACAATTTATATTGAGCATTCTACATGTTAGATATAACTAACTAGCATATAGAGTGACCAGCATTTTGGTGCCGTTGCCAGGGAAGATAATTATTAAACACCATACTAGTTGCATCTGTTCATTTTTCTTCAATTTCTAAGATTGCTTGTTTTGGGTTGTATGAATACGAGGACAGTACAACATGACATTCCTATAACCCCCATAACTCCCCAGAATGTTAATTTTGCAGGTGGTCGAGGTCGTGGCAGCAACTCAACATTGGGAAGAAGGATATTCATTGACGATATGGTTTCCAGGACCAACTACTCTACCATAGCTCACCATCAAGGGTCATATGTCAGAAGAAGCCCAGTTACCCCTATAGTGGAAGCATCAATTTCCATAGTGGAGAATATAGGAGGAGCTGCGACACCATCAGGTGTCCCTACGGACAAAGACAGAGTCATTGGTGTGGGAGCAGGTGACTAAGAGGTGGTTAACCACATTGACAAGAGGAATGTGACAAAGGAGGAGTGGACACAGCTTCATCAGAAGTGGGAAGAGTAGAGAAGGAAAATATAGGAGAGAGAAGAGGAAAACATGAACAACGGATGTGAACTTGAATATCATGAGGAAGTGGTGGGGGAAAACCATCATAATGAAGATGACCCCCCGCATGAGGGGAAAATTACCACACTCCAGTTCCCCATTCGATAGCCAGTGAGACAATCCCCAATGAAAAAAATATCACCATCCGTATTACCACATTTTCATGGGAAGGACACAGAGGATCTAGATGAGTTCCTATTCGAGTTTAACATCCTCTTCCGTACTTACGACTACACTTCCAACGAGCAGAAATTAAAAATTTTCCCTACTACTTTGAATGATAATGCTCTACATTGGTTCATGATCTTAGGTGGTGAGACTATCACCACCCTTGATCAAATGAAATAGGTGTTCCTTGAAAAATATTAGGAGTATTGTAACACTAAAGAAAAAAGAGAAGATCTATTTAAGATGGCACAAAAGGATGAATAGAGTCCGGAATATTTTGTTGAAAGGCTTCTGTACAATGTATAGAGTGCAGGACAGACTACTATGGGGCTAAATTTTCTCAAGATTATCCTACTTCGTGGGATTAGAGAATATTTCCTAGGCATGTTGAACCTGTTGGGGAAAGGGGATATCTAGAAGGAACCCTTTGAAAATATTGTTGAATTATGCAAAAGTTATTCCAGAGGATCTTTAGAACTAACAAATGAGACAAAATGGAATGCGATGTCTTCGATAGAACACATAAGTCATCCAATGGAGGAGCCACCCGAGCAGAAATAGGAAACCTTCTCGAGAAATTCAAAATAGAGATGATGAATTCCATCTCCTCCGAAATAGATGTCTTGAGAGAAAAGAATAAGCAAGTAGCATAAGATTTAACACTTGGTGTATTCTACCCTAGATGCAGGAAGAAGAACCCCCTGAAGGAATGTCCACTTGACAAGGTGGAAGTTTTCCAGCTTTGTGAATTGAACCATGATACAAAGGAGTGTCCCTCACTATGCCAAGTGAAGGAAGTCTTGTAGGCATCCAATTCGGATGTGGAACCAACTTACTTCATCTCCTAGAAGAAGCCTTGGAAACCTCGACACCAAGGTATGAATCTAGATTCATTTCCCTTTTGGAATAACATGAATCATTATGAATAATATGAATCATATGAATACACAATTCCCTTCACAATATTCTAACCATCAGTGGCATCCATCTCAACCTTCTATGCATAATTTCAACTCTTGGTCACCATGGACACAGCCACTAAATCATCATAATTCCTGGTCTCCTGGGTGGAGGAACTCCCATCCAGGAAATCAGTTTCCTCATAACCAACCTCCTCACCAACAATTTCCCCATCAATAAAGTTCCTCACCAACAATACCCTCCTCAGAATTATCCTCACCAAAAGTACCAACAGCTGCAACTGTAGCTCTAGAACAATGTTGCACCAATGAACATGCCTATACGATCGTAGCTGACTGCCCAACCTAACCCCAACCCAAACAATAAAGTAGTTCACTAATTTGAGACTGCCAACATACTAGCCTACTCTATCACTCCAGTTCCCTGCAATGACATGCACTTACGATCAGGGAGAGTGGTAGAGCCTTTATCCATTGAATATGTTCCATCTTCCATGACCGAAGTAAGGATGAATCAACAATACCCATCCAACACGGAAATCCCCATTATGAAGGATGCTTAAATTACTATCAGGACCTCGACTGAAACACAAGGATATTTAGTTATCAAAAAACAAAAAACACAACTAATTAGAGAACTGCCATATCCTGAACGACTGACACTACATAAAACAGTGGAACAACCTCAGTTTAACCTCCTGAGAAAATAAAAAAACTTATATGTCAAAATTCCACGGCTACAAGACCTCCATGATGTAACTATCTACGAAAAAACTATTCGAGACGTTTGTGTAAGAAAACCAGGAAGAAAACCTAGGGATCCTCCCACTGTCCATGTTATAGGAAAACTCTCTAAACTGATAATGGGAAAGACCCCCTTAGCCAAATAGGATGATCCTGGGAACCCCACTGTCACAATACAAATTTGTGACACTCAGATACTGAACATTTTGGTGGATTTAGGTGCAACCATCAACATTATGACCATAGAAACTGTACGAAAACTTGGGATCATGGACCTTCGGCCAACGCTTACCATTTTAGAACTTGTTGATAGGTCCACCATCAAACCTAAGGGAATCTTGGATGACCTTTTTGTCTCATTAGATTCGTGGGAATACCCCATAGACTTCTTGGTGTTACAGCCGAAGTCATGGCTAGGGGGACATCCATTGATCCTGGGAAGACCTTGGTTAGCCACGGTAGATGATTACATCAGCTGTGGGTCAAGGCCTATGACCTTTTTAGATGGGACCAAAACAAAAAGTCTTACCTTATACCCTCCAGCTCAATGATAGTATGGATATTTTCATGGGTGAATTTACCCCTTATGGCATTGACTTTGAGGAGGCATTGAAAAACTTAGATAAGTTTTTAACACACTGTTAGTAGACCCAACTATATTTGAGCACTGCAAAGTGTGACATGATGATGAGGGAGGGTGTGGTTCTAGGGACCTTCATCTCTGATGATGGTATCGAGGTAGATCCATAAAAAATCAGGGTAATTAAAAACATGCCCACTCCTGGAACACAAAAATAGGTACGTAGCTTCTTAGGGCATGCTGGTTATTATAAAAGATTCATAGAAATTTTTTCCAAACTAGCTTCTCCTTTATTTACTTTGTTGATGAAGGAAGTACAGCTCATTTAGAATTATGCATGCCAAACTGCATTCGCTGAACTTAAGAAGAGGATGTATACATATCCTATCTTAAGGGAGACCAATTGGGATCTTCCTTTTAATATTTCTTTTGATGCCTCTGACATTGCCATTGGACCAGTGTTGGGACAACAGGATGGTCAAACTCCATATGCAATTTACTATATCAATAAAAACTTGGCCCCTGCTAAACTCAATTACACTGTTACAGAAAAGGAATTTTTATTCATTTTTCACTCCATCAATAAATTCAGACACTACATCACTAGATATCCCACTTTTGTACACACTAACCCTTCAACCATCAAGTATTTAATGAATAAACCTGTTACGAATGCTAGGATAACTAGATGGTTGTTACTATTACAGGAGTTTGACATTACAATTATTGACAGACCTAGAAAAGAGAATGTTGTTGCTGATTTTTTAATCTCATTTTAATAATAGTGATGACATCCTACCAGTTGAAGATTCTTTTCTAGACAAACATTTGTTTGCAGTATCAGCTCATTTCCCCTGGTACGCAGATGTTGCTAACTATTTGGCTGCAGGTAAGCTTCCAACACATTTGTCAAAAGGAGAGAAAAGGAAGATCATCCAAAAAAGTGCCAGATACTGCTGGATAAATGGTCATCTTTTCTACACAGGTCCTAATCTCGAAATCAAGAGATGCATCAGAGAGGATGAAATTTTTAGTATCTTGAAGGCTTATCATGACGAGCCCTACGGGGTACACTTTGTCGATAAATGAACAGGTCATAAGGCACTACGAATGGGATATTACTGGCCAATAGTTTTTAGGGATGTGAAGAAGTATGTATAGTCTTGTGATAGTTGTTAGGGGATGGGCCAACCTAACAAAATGGATGAGATGCCCCTTGAACCACAGTTAGTGGTTGAACCCTTCAACAAATGGGCCTTGGATTTCATTGGGCCCGTCCACCCTTCCTTAAAGTAGAAAATTTACATCTTATTTTGCAACGATTACATGAAAAAATGGGTGGAGGCTGTGGATTTGGTGAAATACAATGACCAGGCTGTGATAGATTTCCTGCATGAAGATATCTTCACTTGATTTGGAGTACCCAAGGAGATAATCACAGATGGAGGACTGTAGTTTGTGTCACATAAATTGGAATCTCTATTATAGAAGTATCATATTCAACACACTAACTTCACATTATCATCCATAGGACAATGGATAGGTGGAAAGTACCAACAAAGTGATTGAGGCTATTCTCACAAACATAGTCAGAAGCCATCGCAGGGACTGTGATGACAGACTTCCAGAGGAACTTTGGGCCTATCACAATACTTGGCACAATACTATGGGTGTCTCCCCTATGAATTGGTGTATGGTAAGAATTTTGTCTTTCTTATTGAATTTGAAATAAGAACCTTAAAGACAACTATGGAGGAAAATTTAGATGTAACAGAAGCTCAGAGGAACATATTGAACCAGTTAAATGAACTCGACAAAAAATGCACAATTGCTATACATCAGACATAATTAATTCAATAGCAATGATCTAAGTGGCATGATCAGTTCATAAAGAAGAAATTCTTCTACGAAGGAGACTGGGCATTGCTATATGATTCTAGGTTCAATAGGGACTTCAAAGGTAAGCTTCGAACAATATGGTTGGGCCCATATCAAATAGAAAGGGTATTTGACAATGGCACAGTCTGCCTGGTCACTATTGATGAAGATCCTATGGCATTATTTGCTAATGGGCACATTCTACGATTATATCACAAGCCAATTTCAAGGGACGCATTTATCTCGCAGGTTCCAGCTGATCCAGGATACCGGGTAAAGCAAGGACAAGAATCTTTCTCTGTCCCTATCAATCTTTAAAATGACTCTTTGATTTCCACACAAGAATTTGTATATGAATAAATTGATGTTTTGTTTTATTTATTATGTTTTCCTTTACACTTGATTGGTTTTCTTTGAAGAATATGTGCAGGAAATTACTTAATGAGCAGCGGTCATGACTGGGCCTAACAACTGCGAGCACCTTAATCCATGTTCCTGGTTTGAAAGAGCTCCTTAAAAAAAATGAATAATGAATAGATTTCATAGTTGCAACTTTGTTTAAATTTGACCATTTCCCCATTTTCATAGTTGCAACTTTGTTCAAAATTTCCCACTTTTTCGTTTCTCGCAGTTGCGACTACATAAATTTTTTGACCATTTTCCCGTTTCTCGCAGCTGCAACTCCATTGAAGTCTTCCATTTTCCTATTTTTTGTAGCTTTATCTTTGTTAAAATCTACCATTTTCCAGTTTTCCATAGCTGCGTCTTCGCCAAATTATGCAGATTTCCCTATTTGTCGCAGCTGCGACTACGCCAAATTCCACAGATTTCCCTATTTAGCGCAACTACGACTCCGTTAGATTCCATAGATTTCTCTAGATTTCACAGCTGTGACTCTGCCAAAATCCACAGATTTCCCTATTTATTGTAGTTGTGACTGTACCAGATTTCACATATTTCCCTATATTTCACAGCTGCATCTCCGCCAATTTTCGCCGATTTCTCCTATCTTCGCAAATGCGACTCCGCTAAATTTTGTCTACCTTTCTATTCTCACAGTTGCACTAGTGCTATGTTTTCACTGATTTCCTTAGCTTCGCAGCTGCGAATCCTCCAGATGTATTGGCAAGATAGTTGTGACTCCTCTAGATTTCGCCACCAATGTTGTCGTCCGTGACTTTGTCGGGTTCCAACTCACCTCATAGCTTCAATTATGTTTCCAACAAGGTTGAAAAGATAGTTCTTGATTCATTGAGGGTAAGATCATAGAAGCATGCACACAATAATGTTTAATTTGATGGAAGAAATGACATGCCGCACTATTATGGAAAGTCAGGGTTCATCTCATAATTGCTAAGGTACTGGGTTCAATCATTTACATGATTAGGCGTTAATTGGATTTGACAAAATTAATCGTGATTTTCCTTTTTGTACCCGTCATTAGACCCATACTCGTTTAACTGTCAATCCACACAATATATCCGATACTTAAAATTACCATTCGACCATCATCTTTTTCCTAATTTGGGACCAAATCTTACCAATTATTCCCTTCTTACGACTGTCTTAACTTTCCTAATTTATCCAACTCCAACCTCGACTGTTCATGCATGTTCCTGTTCTGTAACTTCCATTTCTGGGTCTTTAGTATATTAAGTTGATACCAAAATTCAGACAAGAGATGATATGGGTATCCCATCCCAGAATGAACCTGCAAATACAGAGGCCCTACGAAGAAACGTAGATTTTTTTTCCTTTTTTTAAGCAACTGGTTGGACCAAGTTCTTTCAACGTTTAAATGGTTTTCATTGAGAGACAACTATGTAGTTTCCTTTGAATTTGATAGAAACCCATTCAAAATTCAGAGGTCTATGCATAGAATTTATTGAGGAGATTTTGGCTGAGGTAACTGGTCTTCCTCAAGTGGGAAGAACTTGGTTTGGAAGAAGAACCCACAATGCGGCTGCTATGAGGGATTTTTTGGTAGCCGATGAATAGGTCCACCAAGCAAAGAAAGGGATAGTATTACAATGACTGCCTGACCCTTGGAATGAAGTGGAAGTCTTCTTGAAGAAGTACATTACATGTGAAGGTAGCTATCAAACTGTGTATTTCTCTGATTTTCCTCTACTGTCTCATTTATACCACAAGGCTTTACTCAATATCCCATTTTATTTATTTAAAGACCTACATCATATGGAGAGGCTTGTAAGATCAGCCCGACTCCCTTAATCTTCTCTCACCCATCATGGACTAATTAAACTGCTTATTATAAGAGCCTTAGCATAGAAAAAAACAAACCTGGGAACGGTTTACTGGTCAACCTTAGATAATTCAGGCACCTGTACCTTTCTGTGGTGTCCCAATAGAAGAGGAAGAAGAGGCACCTACATAGTTGGGGGGAGTGGAAGTAGAGGAGAAGGACCAAAGTTCCTCCAATTCAGTTGGGGGGGAGATGAGATAGTCCGAGAACAAAACCCAATTAATCAAGCAAAAGAATAGGGAGAGGTTGCAACAACATAAAACCCTATGGAAAAGATAGAGAATGTGGAAGCTCCGATAGCAGAAGCTGAAAATGGACAGTATTGAATGCTGCAATAGTAGAAGATGAGGCCATGGGAGTTATTATGATAGAGGTTGATGCAAAGATCCTCACCATTGAATCTTTTCTTGAATGGGGAGGAACCTTAATTGAGGAAGAAACTGATATGGAAGAGACAAGGGAGTCTACTGAAAATGGATATGTCCCTTCTACATCAATTGTAGAATTAGAAACCCTTGTAGCACAAAATAAGAAAAGAAGATAAAGAGAAGAAGTACATGCATCACGACCAGTGAAGCGAAGGAGAACCAGATATGTCACAATAGCAGAAGCAACATGGGAAAGATGGAAGAACATTGAATCAAACATTGAATTTCTCATCTTGAGACCCAGGACAAATGTTTCCCAATAAAAACCTGTTGCAGAAGAAACTGAAATTGAGGTACTTTTGTATGAAAATGGTCTGCTGAAGGAAGAAGTGCAAGAGATTCGAAAGGAATTGGAAAGTTGGAAGGAAACATGAAAGAAATAGGTGGAAAGAAGGCTACACACATTAGTAGAAGTTGTAGATCAGTTGGAAGGATCACCTCCTACTGAGGAAGGTGAAGAAGTGGAAAAATTGGTTTTCCCTGAGTGTGGGGAAATTTTTAATTAATCATGATACAAAGTCACAGTGTGTGCATTTGTGGAACAAAAACCCACACAGACAGTTGGAGAAGAGAAAGAAACATTTTCGGTTGAATTGAAGGGTGAAGATGAACCAAAAGTGGAAATGGTCCCCAACATAGAAGTAAGGGAACATGAGAAATTACAGTCTCAACCACAGGTTGTTATTACAAAAGAACCAACATTCTGAGAAATTTTTGCTGAGGCTGCTACTCAAATGGAAACAGGTGAGCCATAGGTTGATACAATCCATGATCTGAACTTAGGAGTTTTTACTTTGACCCCAGAAAAATCTCAATACATAGAACTAGGGGAGGGATAACCTCAACAACAGTAAAATGTTAAAGCTGATCAGAATGTTGTCACACAAGAACCAACATCCTCAGGAATTCTTTGCTGAGACCCCCATTCAACTAGGAACAATTGACCCTAAGGTGGACATAATCCCTGATTTGGAGCTAGGGGAAGATGAACAGAGTCAGTCCCAGCCATCAGGGGACACTGAAGTATTCGGGGACCAGTATCATATTTCATGGGATATGGAAGTGACTCAACAACAACCTCATCATCCTGAAGAGTTGGAAGGAAGGGAAGCTGCCACAAAAGAACTAGCACCCTTGCTGCTTCCTATCGAAGCTACAACTGAAACTCAAGAAGATGATGAGGATAAAAATTAGGAAGATGTTTTCACACAAGAACCAACATCTTCACAAAAGGATTCTGAAGTTGATATAAATTGGTTTTAGGAAGAGGATGCTATTACACAAGAACTAGCATCCCTAGGATTGGTTGCAGAAATTCCCATATAGACAGAGGTGGTTGGAAGACTGTTAGAATAGGAAGTTGTTACACTTCTAATTTACAATGATTAGGCTAAGACATCGGGTAATAAGGTATGGAGTAAATTTTCCGAGAACTTTGCCGATTTAGACTCTAACAAGGATAAAGATGCAGGAGATGGAAGGATGCAAATACTCATAGAAGAACTCTCACTACAAGAGATGGAGGTCTACGCATAGAAGTCACTGAGGAAATTGTGGCTAAGGTTATTGGTATTCCTCAAGTAGGAAGGAACTGTTTTGGAAGAAAAACCCACAATGCGGTTGCAGCACAATATTTCCTAGGAACTAGTGAACAAGTTCGTCAAGGTAGACAAGGGATAACATTGCAGTCATGGCCTCATCCTTGTAATGAAGTGGAATTATTCTTGAATAAGTACATCACCTGTGAGGGTAGGTACCATACTATTTACTTTTCTGAGTTTCCCCTATTATCTCATCTACACCATAGAACTTTACTCAATATTCCATTTTATTTGTTTAAAGCCTTACATTATATGGTGGGGTTGGTAAGATTAGCTCGACACCCACTTTCTTCCCTTACCCATCATGGACTAATTAAACTACTTATCTTAAGGTCCTTAGCACAACAGAACCAAACCTCGGAATAGTTTACTACTCAGCATCAGATAATTCAGGAACTTGCACTTTTGGATGGTGTTCCAATAGAAGAGGAAGATAGGGAACCTGCACAGTTGGGGGGAGTGAAAGTAGAAGAGGAGGACCAAAGTCCCTCCAATTCAGTTGGGGTGGGGGGAGATGAGACAGTGTCAAATAAAAATCAGAATAATCAAGAGGAAGGATTGAAAGAGGCTTCAACAACAACAAACCCTATGGAAGGAATAGATATTTTGGAAGCTCCGACAGTAGAAGTTGAAATTGGAGCAACATTGGATGCTGCAACAGTGGAAGCTAATGTAATGGGAGCTATAATGATAGAAGGAGATGTAGAGATATTTACCACTGAATCCTCTCTTGAATGTAGGGGAACTTTAATCGAGGAAGAAATTGGGATGGAATAGACAAGGGGAGTTGCTGAAATGGGAGATATCCCTTCTACATCAGTTACAGAGTTAGAAACCCCTATACCATGGAGGAAGAGAAGAAGATCAAAAGAAGAAGTACAAGCATCATGACTAGTAAATATAAGGAGGACTAGATCTGTCATAGCGATAGAAGTAGCTTGTGCAAGATGGGAAAACATTGAATTTCCTATTCTGATACCCAGGTCAGAGGATGCTCCACAAGAACCTGTTGTAGAAGAACCTCGAATCGAGGGAATTTTGTATGAAAATAGTTTGCTGAAAGAAGAGGTGGAGGTTATTTGGAAGGAATTGGAAAGTTGGAAGGAAGAATGCAAGAAACAGGTGGAGAAAAGGCTGCACACATTGGTATAAGTTGTAGACCAATTGGAAGGATCACCTCCCGATGAGGAGGGTGATGAATTGGAAAAAGTGGTATGTCCTGAGTGTGGTAAGATATTAACTAGTAAGGATAGAAACTCATAGTGTGTGAATTTGTGGAACAAAATATTGCACAAGCAATTGAATAAGAAAGAGAGGCACTTGTGGTGGATATGAAGGGTGAAGATGAACCAGAGTTCGAGATGATCCCTGATCTAGAATTTGGGGAGGATGAGAAATTGAAATCCCAACCAACAGGGGATATTGAATTCGCCTAGGGTGAACCTCAATAGTTGGAACAAGTTGGAAGGCAAGATGTTATCACACAAGAACCAACACCCTTAAAAAATCTCGTTGAGGCTTCCACTCAAATGGAAGCAGTTTATCCATAGGTTGAGACAATTCCTTATTACAACCTGGAGGACCTTGAAGAAACTATAGAATAGTCTCAAGACATAGAACCGATCGAGGAAGAAGTTCAACAAGAAGAGGATGTTGTTACACAAGAACCAACCTCCCAAAATTTTATGTTGAAGACATAGTACATACTGAAGGTTGTTGGGATGGGATTAAAAAGAGGGATACTGTTACACAAGAACCACTATTCCTAAAATCATTTGTTGATGTAGCCACACAAAAACAGGTTTCTATAATATTGGTGATAGAAGATGATGCTACATAAGAACCAAAATTTTCAATCACCTTTGCTGAAGATTCCACACAAACAGAGATTGCTGCAGCACTAATGGAGAAGGAGGTTGTCATAGAAGAACCAGTATCTCCAAAATTAATTACTGAAGCAGCCATACAGGTGAAGACTGCACCAACATTGAGCAAGGATGAAGCTGTTACACTCTCAATTCAAGGAGAGAAGGCTGAAACATCGGGTGATAAGGAAGGAATGCAAATTCCTTAGGAAATTGTTTTAGATTCTGATGATGAAAAGAATGTAGAGCTCTCATTGTTAAAGGTGGAAGTAAAGAAGTGGAAAGATCATGTGGATTGATGTCAGGAAGGAATGGTTCCTCTTGTTGAGCATAGAAAAACTATTAAGGAATTGAGGGAAAAATGGGCAGAGGAGCTAATTTTTCAAAAGTTCAGTTGGGAGGAGGTACAAAAAGAGTTGAAGGAATTGAAGAAATTCAATTCCATGCAGAAGGAGAAAGAGAAACTGTGCACCCTCTTCTAGAAATTGATGAGTTTCAAAGCTCCATCTCCCTCCTATCTAGAATTTTTGTATGAACAATTAAGTTTGTTTAAATTAAAAGCCTTAAAGGAAGGGAGACCTTATAAATTGACACCCTCTACCCAGTTTTTGTAGACCTTTATGGAAAGCAAATTCAATGAGAGGAACCTGTTATGTGAATTTTATTTGCATGAAATGGCCTACCCTTTGGACTTGCATTCTAACCCTTCTCCTTGCTTAGGAGATGTCCAGTTGAGGGAATTTGCCTTTTTTTTCAACAATCATGTGCAATGGGAGAGGGAATTTCAAACAAACTCTCAGAATGAGGCTAAATCTAATATGTGGATTCAGAGTGAACCTCAATCTCCTCGGCTTCTTCTTACTTTTTAGGAAAAGAGGTTGGCATCTCCCATGAAAACCTAGCAACTGGTTGAACTACAAGAAAATGTAATATGTACTTGTTTTGACCATATTTCTAGACAGCAACATCTGGCCTTGGAAGTCAGTAAGCATAGATGGCATACCTCTTCTTCAGCCTTAAATAAAAGGGACCCTTATTGTTTTAAAAACTTTAAACAGGCGCTCCCTAGGGTCGAAGGATATGTGCACTGTATGAAGAAGTGTGGAGTTCATTGACTGGTACTTAAGTTTAAATTTCCCCTCATTTGGTGGCCATCAAGGCCATATATGGACGATTTCTCATTGACTAAGGCAGAAGAGAATCAGTGTTGGAAATACTAGGTGGCTTGTAAGGGAAATATGGATGGGAGTGAACCTCCTGAACACTCGTACAATTTTTTCTCTCTCCATTAATAAGGTACAATTCTAGAATTAGATTTAGATGAGTGGAAGTTGTTGCATGAGGACATGCAACAAGATAGTTGTGGGGAGATGTTGGGTCCTAAAATACCCCTTTTTGACCACACCTATTATACCCTTTTTCCCATCTCTTACTTCATTCTATGCACCAGACATATGTTTTCCCCTCACATTGAGCCTTGAATATTTATAGGTATGATTAGTTATTGTTTTATCTTATTAATCCCTAATATTGTTATGTGTTGGTAGGGGTTTTGGTAAGTGAGTTGAGCAGCATCGCGATAGCTACGCAACCTCATGCGACACCGCGCAAGGCTAGATCAGCATGATGGGGGGAAAAATAACCGCGTTTTAAATTTAATGCATTAATTGACCACATTTTGTGGACATAGGTCAGCACTTGTTAGAAGTTAGTTAGAAGTGGACCTTTGATGTAAAGGAGCAAGCCTATATATAGAGCTAGTTTTGAAATTGTAATAGACATCATGATTGAGATCAACATCCTCATCACGCGCTATCAGAGGTTAGAGATAATTGCATGGAGCATGAGATCTAGTGTGACTTGTCTTTGGTTTTAATGAGTCTCCTATTTTATCTATGATCTATATGGGTTTTTGGGATGTATTGGGCCTCCTAATGTGGAGAGGAATTGTCTGTTTTGGATATATTGTGCAGAATTAATATGATATGACAGTTGTTGCATAAATATTGTCTTATGCTTCCCTGTTTACTCTACTGCGATATCAATGAGAAGTGTGTTGAATATGTTATGATTTACTAACGTTGTTTTAATAATCTAACTATGTGATTTATTCTAGTTCTGTCGCATTTCTAATGATTGATGGTTTAAGTTGTTTTATGAATGATACAGTTGTGTTGACACTGTTGCAAAAATGAATGATACGATTTGGTAGATTGGTAGTTATGAAAATAAGTTATGATAATTGGCTTAGTTTTGTAATATGATATTGATACTATTTACCCATCTGATGCCATATCTTCCCTTCTTACTGCCAAAAACTTGGTTCCAACAGCTTTTCCTTGAACATCTCGGGTGAGACTTCATCTGCTCTACAGATGTTGCCGGGTAAGGTAAAAACTGTCTGGGTTGGTGCTTAGGGAGATCGCGTCGGTTGGGAATCAACAGAGTGAGAACTCCTATCAACGAGGATTTGTTGGTGGATTTTTGCTAACAAATGGTTTCAATGCTGGGACCTGAATTGAAATTGAAAGGAGGATATTTTTTGGCATCCAACTCGTCTGGAGATTGAGGGGTGGTTTGGTCTAAAACTGCGAGATTTTGCTAAAGCTGAAAATTAGAATCCGAAGCTGTCAAGGAGCCATTGTTTGGATAGATATATTTACGAAGGCCCTCACGAATGGAGTTTCTATGAGTTTCCTGTCATCTTGCATGAGTGGCTGGTGAAGTTTGCTTCTAAGAAGAAAAACTTCCAAGGAGGAGAGATGACTTCCTGGACTCTGGAGCTGATCCAGGAATTACAAGACATAGATAATAAGCCATCATGAGCTGTTGAGGTGTGGTTGGACAGTATCTTGGAGGGTTACATTACTAAGTTTGTAGTTGATACCAATAAGTCATTTAATGAAGTGGAAAGGGAGTTCTTCAACAAATCATGAGGTAGTTTTTTGCTATCTCTGCAGCTATCTATTAAACATCTTGTCTGCAAAAAAGGTATTCTGAAAATGTACCAAGAGTAGTGGAACTATGGTGTGCGGAGGATGTAAGCACCATGATGAAAGGGGGGAGACACATGGAAAGGTAAGGGGTAGATGGGAATGAGTTATGGTGAAAGTGTGAAGGATATCGAGGAAACAAGTGGTTGTATAAGACGAGGAGAAATGTTTCGAGAGAAGAGGCAGAGGACTGAAGAAGGTCCTGCTGCGATCGAAGTGTGATGCCATGAGGAACAACCACATGGGACAAAGAGACCTTTCAGTGACAAGGAGGACGACAGGATCAAACCCCAGCAACAATGTGTCCACACCTTTGCACACTCCTTGATCACGAGGAAGAAACATGCATTCTATGTCGACTTTCCCAACATGTCAGCAACATTCTAGCAGTAGAGTACTAGCCGGAAGAAGAATGCCTTGAATGGCGAGAAACAAAATGAAGCTACCGATATTTCATGGAAATGACACCGACGACCCATATCAATACTGGTTCTTGTGTGAGGCGATCTGGACCACCTGGCATACTATAGATGATGGTGTCAAGAAAATCCAATTGGAAACCACCCTCAGGGGTCGTGCACTGGAGTGGTACATGAGATTCATGTTGGTTCCTTAGTGAGGTACAAAGAAAACATTGGATGAGATATGTAAGGGGTTATTTGAAGAATTCAAGAAGTCGAAGTCTGAGGCTCGGTACATTACCAACTTGAAAGAAATCAAGCAGTTCCCTAATGAAAAAATTTGGGACTTCGACCAATGGTTTAAGGTGTTTTCATCAATTTCAAGAAACGGGTCATGAAGTTTGAGAACCAGGATGTCTGGGTCATCACTCCCATGGACCCTCAGGAAGGACACCAGTATATTGAACTGGTGAAGGATGAAGTTGGTAGAAGTTAGGATCATGCTTATAAATTCTATGAAGACTATATCCACCCTATCGTCGATGGCGAACTTGGATGGCACAATGCTAGTTCTGCGTCTTTTGATTTTGGTGATGCTCTAGAAAATTGACAGAATAGGTTGCATGAAGTGTCATTCAGGAAATGTGGGTTGATTACATAGTCTCTCCGTCGTGTCGTGATTGAGATTGTTGGGTTTCCAATTTATGAAGGGCTTCCAGCGTTATCAGAATTCCTTCAAGAATTTGAAGAGAAAGTGTTTGATCCCCAAAGAGTATTGGACCTAGATGTAGCATTGAAGGCTACCCCAACCCGATGGTGGGAAACTCACAAGCAGACGATCCATAATTGGGAATAGTGTCAGATATTGATGATGGTACGCTTCGACAATTTGGAGGTCTATCATGTTGGGAGATACGATGGGAGAAATGACCCCACCATCCATTTGATAGAATGTCAAGCCTTATGGGCATCATGACCCAAAGATGAGTGAGTCCATGCTTTTGCTCACACTCTGGAGGAGATGCTAAGATCCTGGTATGTAGTCGCAGAATTGTGCAGAACTATAACCACTTGGGAGGAGTTCTTCAATTTCTTTGCACAGACGTTTAGCTTATGGGATACCCACCTGGAAGTTCATAATGCATTACAAATCATCCGTGACGTAGTGTTGAAGTTCGTCCCTGTCACATACCCACTTGATCCACATGCACACTGCTCAAGACAATCCATAATGACATGTTACAACATGTCTGGGGAACCTAAAGATGATGAAGAGTTGTGGAATGTTAATATTTCGGAGTCAAAAGGAAGCCACGACATTGTAGCACCAGACATACCAACAGATTTGATGAGTCAGTCACTAAAGATCAAGAAAGTCAACATTGGGTCGGAAGAGAACCCAAAATTTTCCAATGTCATTGACTATTGGGACGAGGAGACAATGGCCAAAATCACGGACCTGCTACGTGAATTTAAGGATCTTTTTTCGACACGGTTTTCAAAAATGAAGGGGATATTAGGGGACCTGGGGGAGATAAAAATCCCATTGAAACCAAATGAAAAACCTATACGATAGAGGCTGTATCAACTGAACCCATGATATAAGGACTGTGTGAAGGCCGAGATTTACCAGATGTTGGATGATGTGATCATCAAGCCTATAGAAGAATCAGAGTGGATAAGCCCTATGGTGGTATAGGATAAAAAGACTGATGAAATCCACATTTGCGTCAACCTAAAAAAGTTGAATGATGCATGCATGCATGATCTATTCCTGAATCCTTTTACAGATGGGGTCCTTGAAGGAGTAGGCGGTCAGGAGATGTATTCATTCACAGATGGCTTTTCGGGGTACCACAAGATCCAGATTGCAAAGGAGGATCATCATAAGAACATGTTTGTCATTGAATGGGGATGTTTTCAATATACACTCATTCCTTTTGGGTTGAAGAATGCACCAGTAGTATTTTCTCGAGTAGTCGTCGCTTTGTTTAAATAATTTATTCAAAAATTCCTGCAAGTATATATGGATGATTGGACCATCTATGGGCTAATTAGGGACCATATTGACAACTTTAGATTGATGCTTGAAAGGTGTCGACAACATCAGATTGCATTAAATTCTAAGAAGTTCTTTTTCTGTGCACCATTTGGAATGATAGTCAGACACATCATATGTAAGGACGATCTATTGGTTGATCCAACGGATATCGCACTAATTCTTAGTTTGCTACCACCGATGAATGGGAAGATGCTTTGGGCAACACTGGGGAATATGACGTACTATCGCAAGTTTATCAAAGGATATGTGATGATTACTACCCCTATGGAGAAGCTATTAAAAAAGGATGCTGCATATGAGTGGACTTAGGAATTTCAAGGTGGTTTTGACACATTGAAGGCCAAGATGGCCTCCACTCCCATACTAGTTTTTCCTGATTGAAATAAGGAGTTCCATGTGTGTGTCGACACCTCTTCTGTTGCACTTTCACAACTAGGTCAGGGTGACTTGGATCACCCAATCACATATTCCAGTAGAAATTTGTCATTTGCTGAAAGAAATTATGCAATGAATGAAAGAGAAGGCTTGGAGATGGTTTATGCCTTGCAAACATTTAGGCACTATTTGTTGGGTGGACACTTTAAGATGTTCACTGATCATTCTACTTTGTAATACTTGGTCAATAAGCTTGTGTTGGGGGGGGGGGGGGGGGAATATGTCGGTGGTTGCTTCTGTTCTAAGAATTTGACTTTGAGATAGTTGTGAAACCAGAACTATTGAATGCTTGTCCTGATCACTTGTCTCACATTGAGACTGACGAAGAACCAACCAATATTGATGATGGATTTCCAGATGTGCAACTGTTCTGTGTCGACATCAAAGATGATCACTATGCCCTAATCATTTAGTTCTTTGCCACTAGTGTCACCCTGGAGGACATGTTGACTAGCCAAAAGAAGCAGTTGGTAGTAAAGGTTTTAGATTTCCAGCTGATTGCTGGGTAGTTATATAATATTGGACCAGATGAAATATTGCGATGGTGTATCTCACTGCATGAGCAGGGACCCATTATAAAAGAAGCACATGTAGGAATCATGGGAGGTTACTATGGAGGAAGGGCTACTGTGTGAAAGGTGTTGCACACTGGGCTATGGTGGTCTATGTTGCATAATGATGCCCTAGAACATGCAAAGAGTTATGACATCTTCCAGCATGTTGTTAAACCATCACGGTGGGATGAGATGCCGCTGGTGCCGTAGGTGACTCTACAACCTTTTGATAAATGGGACGTGGATTTTGTGGGTCCTATTAATCCACCGAGGAAGAGGAATGGGGCGTGATACATCATTACTGCAACTGACTATCTAACTAGGTGGGTAGAGGCCGCACTAGTTGTTGATTTTATTGCTGTGAAAACAACAAGGTTCATCTTTGAAAACATTGTGACACGGTTCGGGTGTCCCAGGATACTGATGAGTGACCAGGGCAGTCACTTTATCAACCGTACCGTGAGAGCGCTTACCAAGGAGTTGCAGGTGCAACATAAGCAAAGCACACCATACCATCCGTAGGCAAATGGGATTGTTGAAGCGTTCAATAAAATTTTGGAAATAGCACTGACGAAGGTTTGTAATGCTAATCGTGATGACTAGGACTTGAAAATTCTAGCAATGCTATGGGCCTATCGCACCACTTGCAAATGGATAATAGGAAAGAAACCATTCAAGCTGGTATATGGGAAAGAAATTTTCATGCCCATGGAATACATTGTTCCTAGCCTGTGCATCATTGCGATGACCAGCATGGATGATGTAAAAGCATTAGAACATCCCCTTACGAATTTGATCCAGCTTGAAGAAGACCGCTTTATTGTAGACTTCCATTAGCGGGTTGCGAAGGATTGACAGAAGGCATGGCATGATCACCACATTAAGAAAAAACAATTTGTGGAAGGAGATTTGGTGCTATTATATGACAGCAAGTTCATGAAACATCTAGGTAAGTTACAGATGCACTAGTTAGGTCTGTATCTTGTTCATTCCATTACTTCTGGAGGTGAAGTTCAATTAAAGCAATTATATGGTGTAGTATTGCCGATGCTCGTCAATGGGAGTCACTTAAATACCTATAGGATGGGGCTAGAGCTATGCACTGCTTGAGGAGGTGTGAAATTTTTGTTTTGTTAGATAGAAGCAAGGTGAGCCTAGGGGATGAGGCTATGTAAGAATAGGAGTTGCTAGCGATAGCAAGGAGATCACTTGCAACAGCTGTAGGGATGTGGGTTGGTCAAATCACTAATAAATGCAAGTAGTTAAAATAGTTAGTTGGTGGTGCTTGTTGAAGCAACGTGCATTAATGGCTGATCCTACTGTTAGAAGGGTAAGATGGTCGACAAATTTGGTGTCATTACTTCTGGATTTAGTCATGATAGAGATATTATATTTGGCAATGATGAGTTTGAATTGGGAAGTGGCTATAAAAATCACACAAGATGCAGGAGGAAGGCATTTTTCACTTGAGCAAGCAGAGTGTTTAGCAGAGTATGAGTTGTGGAGTTGTGTTGTGATATTTTGGTGAGTTGTAGTGTATAGGGGTAGAGTCATCAGGTGCATTGTAAGGTTTGGGGTGTGAGGCATGTTGAGAGACATCGATGCAATTATGATTTACAGCAAGCAAGAGTCCCCCATTTGGCCCAGATCCATCAAAGAATAAGTTATGAGCATTCCAATAGGCTCATCCTCCATCCCCAAGAGAAAGCGGTAGGCTCAAAAGACTAGTTCTACGCTGCTGCAGAAGAGGCACACCCACACTTCGGCGAGAGTGCAAGAAGAAGGGACCGCATAGACCAGTCCATCGATCTCAGGAGCTATAGAGTATACAATTCCTAGGGAAATCTCTGTTCATGATATCTTGGGATATGTCACTCCTACCTGTCTAAGAGCAAAGCCGAGGAAGCCTACGAAGAATAAAAAATATCCACCAAAATTGTCACCGCTGCCAGAAGGGATGAATTTCTAGGTCGATATCATCCCTACCTTGATCAAGTTGAAGTTTGAGGACCATGATTTGTTGTTGCTTAAATATGTCTAGGATGATCCCTGTCAATCAGTTTCGTCGGTGCCTGGTGCCCCAATTCAGTGGATCCCTCAACCTTGGGCGAGTGGGTTGGACAATTATGGATTGTTGGGGCTCATCAATATGCCTCACTTTGGGTGACTGAATGAATCCCATGCATGTAATAAGAAACTCTTGGCCTGCTTTCATGGTGGAACACTCTAGTTGAATGAGTCCAAATGGCACCAAGAATACGATGCAGGCAGCGGTACCCAGATAGGAATGGAGGACCAACGACAGTGGCTCATCAAAGTGATCACTGACTCATCCGAGGTTGTGACACAAGAATTACACGAGTCCAACCACGAAGAGTTTGGTGCGGTAAGAGATAGGTTGAATTCCATTTTTGATGTTGTTTCCACGTAGACCCCCATGAGACATGTGAGGTAGGTAGTCCCATCGATTAGCACTGAGCCCCAGGATATGAACGTTCAAGTTCCCCCAACTGCAATTGATGCGAGGAGTGAAGAAGTGAACCAGTTGCTAGGTGGGTAATTTATATTAGTTTAGCTACAAGAGGAGTTTGACTGAGCAGATGACTAGGAAAGTTAATCTTTTATCTATTTAATCATCTACTTAGTGTTTATGCACAGACAATGTTAATTATCTTTGAAATAAAATACTTCCTTGGGTTGACAATTTATATTGGGCATTATGTATGTTAGTTGTAATTAACTTGTAGGTAGAGTGAACAGCAATATGATTCTCAGCTCATCAATACTATGAAATGGTAAGAGAATATCATTCCAATATCAATTTCTAGCTTGCAAAATGAGACAATGATTACTATGTAAATACCAAAGGAAAACAAATGCTTTTTATTCCAATTTGGACAATGAATAAGACTGTCAAACCAATGATAACTTTCAGCCAAGTATTAATGTCCCAAAATGTTACTTCCATTCAAAGTAAAGATGCAATAGCTATGTCAATTTCAAGTTTGCAATTAGGAAGACAATTGTTAGGTAAATGCAAGTGGACTATAAGTATTGTCAATTCCAACTTGATCAATGAATGGGACTGTCAAACTAAATGTATTTTCCAGCCAAGACAAATTTAAATATGACTGTCCCAAATAGTAATTTCCAATCAAGCCAAGAGTTCCAACAAGTACCTATATGGTAGTCCTTAACAAAGATGGTATCTCATACATGTTTTTTAGAGGTCTTTTTGGTATTTTAGTAGTGAAAATGTACTTGTAGATCACTATCAAAACTTTTTATGTATGGTTGGAAATGTCAATGATATGTAGAGTCCTAGGTGGGATGCTAAGGCTAGAGAAGGGGTTTTGAAAGTGGAACAAGGTCTGATCCTATAGGCCTGGGATAGGAGTATGATATTCGAAGCTTAGGGTTAGGAAATGAGAGAGGAGAGGTGGAAAGGTAAGCGATTAGGTTAGGAGATGGAGAAGGGAGGAATGGTTTGGAAGGGTAGAAATCTAGGGTTTTAGGTTAGGTGTCTAGTTAGGTCTAGGTCCTTAGGGTTTAGGCCTGCAATAACAAGGCTGAAGCTAGGTATGACAAGCCGAGACAACAAATGGAAGGGCTGAGGGGTGAAGGGCCAAGCTAGGTATTTGCACTATGATTTACAAAATTAGGTATTTGGTATTTAAAATTATCATTGCTATTGTACACATTTATGAGGTTGTGTATTTTGTTTGTTACCTAACCTATAGTGTTAAAATTTTATGCATTTTATTTTGTACATACAGACTTTATTGTTTCGTCAACAATAAGTATTGTAAGCGCATCAATTGCAATCTACTACTGCATTCGACATAATGTATGCAAATATGTAATAAATGGCAAAGTAATACAAATAAGTGAAAGTTATATATTCATATACACAAATTTCCAATCATATACGGCAGTAGTGAAAAATGGAACATAGTTCCCAATGTCTATATAATGGAAACTCGTTCCCTATACAAAATATTGCAACTCGTGCCCTATACAAAATATGGCAAATTGTGACAAAATGTCAATCATGGATAGTGTACATATGAGGGTCTCTCAATCCTCTTTCCCACCCTTAGAGTTCCCAAGTACATCTCCAAAATCAATCTTCCTCTTCTTCGAGCTAGAGGAAGCTCGGTTTTTCTGGCCTCTTCGACCACCTCCCCTTGGGATCTAAAACGACAACAATCAAATGTCAAATCCTACCAAAAATTATACAATTATAAAACAAAATTTTAAAAATAAAAGTTAAGTTTTTGAATCTTAAATATCTCACCTCAGATGAGACCATAAGTGGTGAGCGGGCTACCCTCCTCCATGATCCAAGTCTCTCGACAATGCCACCCTGCAACATTTAAACGGTAAGATAACTCATACAATTTACTACCCATGTTAATTTTTGTTAATATTGCATGATATTTTCATAAACTAATCAATCTCACAGTGAACACAACATGCTGGTCCTAGGGGTTGGCTGGTGGAGGAGTTGGCTGGTCCTTGGGGGTGGCAGGTGGAGCAGTGGGCTAGACTACCTGCTCTGAAGCTAGGGTTGATGGAATAGTGAAGGATGTAGCCACAACAAAGTTGGATACAAAACTAGGGGGAACGATGAGAGAGGGCATGTACTAGAGTGGGCGAAGTGGTGATGCACGGTGATAAACCCCAACTGGTTGTAGAATGGAATGGGCCACCCTGGAAGAGGAAATGAGGGTGATGCAGGAATATGGGGGAGGGGGATGAGTGTTGGGATGGGGAAGAGTGATGGGTGTTTTTGGATGGATGGTGTATCATGGTCAAAGGGGATGAGGGTGGAAACCTAGGAAATTGCAAGGGAGGGGGTGGATGGGTGGGGCAAGGGGGAGTGAGTGAAGGCTGTGATGAAGAATGTGGAGTTGGATGGGAGGAAAGGGATGGATGGAATGGGGTGGGTAGGGATACAGGGAAAGGGACAGTATTCCATGGGATACACCTGACATATATGGTGGGAAAGAGGTAGTCGATGGAGAGATAATGACACCGACGTGCCTCTGTACCTAGACCTACATACATATTCATGGCCTCGTATATTAGTACATAAAAAATATAACTATAAAAAGATAAGCCATCAAAAATGAAATGAAATTTATACTTTATTACATGATACCTGCTCACAAGGGGATTTGCTAATCCCTAGCGGGGACGGATGGTCACTCACTCCTGTGGACACTTGTGAAAACACAAAAATATTTAGATTCAATTACTAAATATTAAATACATTCGATGAAAAGATTAACTACTGACATTAAATTTAATTACTCAAAGAAAACTACTTCTGTGGATGGTGTCATGATGTCCTTTGCAGCTGCCATGGCTCCATCTAGGTTGAAGGAACCAATGTCTTCCCACCCGGGTGTTGGAGACTTAGCATTGAATGGATGAACATTAAAACAAATTAATTCATCAACATCTAATTCTAAGTTAAATTTATTAGAAATTATGAGATTACATAACGTATAATCAATACTTGAACATTAAATAAAACAATAACTAACCTGGTGTATGTAGATCTATGTGGCATGCTCCTGCGTGGGAACATGGCATGGATTCCCACAACAAGAAAAACTATGTGGAACTAGTCTCATCGAGGTGGATGGATCATACTAGATACCGCATGTAGCTTCTCTTCCTCTCCCACCACCAGTATACCATGCACAAGTGTGTCTCTTAGGGTGGTACTGCTCACTCTGTGAAGACATAGCCACAAATCTGGTATTCCTGAGAAGGTGTTGTGTGGCATGTCTAACAGACTCATGGATCTCATATAATCTGCTACCTAACCCAGGGGGTTGAGGAAGCGGGTTTGGATCTCTCCTAGGTGCAGGAGGTCCTCTGAGTGGGTTATGGTGGGCGTTATGTTGATCTTGGGTTGATCCAAAACTAACTCCCTAGAACTCGGTGATGTCGAAGTAGTTCACATGGAACCCTAACACAAAATTAGCCAATAGTTTCCTGAGAAAATACTATGGGACCTCGACATTGTTTCATGGAGGCTTGTCAAAAACCATGAACCATCTATTCCTCCATTTTTCTCTCCATGGCTGGTAATTACACCAGTCCATGCAAAATAGCCTCTTCCTCACATCTTGAGGCTGTCTTGTTCTCAGATTTGTAAATTTACTCCACATTTGGTATTTTTTGATATTCAGGTTTTTATATCTTCGTTGGATTTACTAGTGCCATAATGTTCTATCATTTGAGCCCTATATTGGCTCAAATTGGTTATCTCACTGTGAGAAATGTTTATAGACTCTATTATGCTTTGTAGTGATGTGGAAAGGGAAACCCAAGAGGGTTCCATGGTGTTCTTCATTTCATCACTCAATATTCTTAACTAGTTTAAAACCCCGTGTAATTCATCTTCAGGGTTTTCTGGTGGTTCACCAAATCCATCTTCAGGGTTTTCTTCGTTTAATTCAAGGTTTATTGGGTCCTTTGTTTGGTTTGTTTCACTGCTTTGTTCAGATGGTTCATTGGTATTTTTCATTATGTTTAGGTAATTTGTATCTGCAATATCATTTTTTTCCATTTCAATTCATTTACAATTTTTTTTAATTTATATTTTATTTGAAAAACAATAAAAATGCAAATACTACTCCGTCTACCTTCAACACCGTGGGTGTCGTTTTAGGCTTCTTGGACACTTCTTTTGGGCTTTGTGGGTTTCATTTTGTCCTCCTTGGACATTGTTTTTGGTATCTTGCACGCTCATGGATCATTTGTGAATGAAACAAAATTGTTCACTATTTTTTTTAAACACAGAGATGCGCACGTGTCACTGTATGCGTACACAAAAAACATGCACGCGTGCCCACATACGCATGTGCTCCCATACACTTGTGCACGCCATTAGGGGTGTGTATGTGCTCCTGTTTTCTACATTGGAAGTTCGACATAGAGGTTTTCCATTGTCGAAGAAGGAACATGCGCACACGTCCAAGGTTGCTTGCGCATTCCTGTTTTTTTCGCTAGGGTTCTCCCATTGCATCATAATTGGGTTGCAGCTTCTTGTGGGTACCCTAATGTGTATCAAATTAATAATACCTACTCACAATCCCACATAGTTTAGTTTAGTAGTCAAATTCTGTTGACAGAGGCCTTACAACCCTTATCTAAAAAAATTCATAGAAGGGAAAGGGATCCATAGTCGAATCCTATTGTTTTATAAGTTAACTACAAAATTAACTGTAATGAGTAAAATAACCCTAGATGATTATAAATCTCTTCTGCTATTACATTATGATTTCACCATGATCTTTTGCAATAAGAATAGTAACCAATTGAAGAACTCAATAAATGAAATGTAATCATGTTAATATGCAATATCCATTATAGTAAATAAAGCAAGGAGTGTAGACAAAAACCCTCATGATATTTACCTCATATCATATCCATTATATTAACTTTAAAACAGTAAAGAAAATATGACGGTGTCGTTTTAGCCAAAGATTAAGAATCAATAGTAAGAGCCTCACGACCTTACTGATTTCTAATTTCTTCCATGTTTGTGAAACAAGGCTGAAGAACTCATGACAGATCCCATTCCATGTCCAATAGAAAACTATTTGTTGATAAACGAAACTGGATTATAAGCCCAAACAAAGACAAACCTACATATTATGGCTCATGACCGTAGTTCTGTGCTTTGTAAAAATTAAATTAACCAAGCTATGAATCCCTCACCATTCAACCTTACTGAAAATTGCACATAGAGACAATTGGCAGAAAAATTATAGAGATGATTTATAATAGCATAACTAAAACTAAAAATGGCACAGTCACCAGACTCCACAAACAGTGGTTCATTCACATTTTGGAAAATTTTACACAGTCTGAAAAACCCTCATGGGTACATATGATATTAAAATAAGTTGTAACAAAACGAATTTACAGAGTGGCATAGTTGTCTATGTCTCCACAGGTGGTAAATACCCTTAATTTATCAAATGTATACATTTTACCAAAGTTATATATCACTTCCATATCACCAAACCAACACAGAGTGGAATGAAAACCTCATGCCATAAAAATGCACCGCATGACCCAGTCATTTCCTCAAGAGCCATGCAAGAGAGTGACATAGGTATTGCTAGTGAAAAGGGGGGGCTTCATGGCCAATATTTCCATCCATCCCTGTTGCAGAGTTGTCCTACACACAAAACACATTACTTGAAAGTTAGAAATTTCGTTATGTTAAAAGAATCCTGGTACATAAAGAAATAAACAAACAATTTTGAAGTTATAGTTACCTTCTCAACGCATAGACATGACCAAAGAAAAAATTGCAAACCCCCCGTTATAGATGATTTTACTACACCTGGTAGATCACAAATTTAAGGCCTTCCTTATCTCTATGTAGACTCCTTGGACCCCATAGACTTATATTATGTTTTGATGTTCCAAGATCATCCCCCAAAAATTGCCTTTTTATACATATACATGACTTTTAAAGCAATACTCATGTGTATAAGCAACTTTTGACCTCAAACCTGTGTACATCGGGATGTGTGCAAAATGTCAAATATTTTTGGAGTTTTCCTCATTTGAGTTTGAATAACTTGACTCTTTACCTTACAAATTCCT
Source organism: Pseudotsuga menziesii (assembly GCA_001517045.1). Lineage (NCBI taxonomy): Eukaryota > Viridiplantae > Streptophyta > Pinopsida > Pinales > Pinaceae > Pseudotsuga > Pseudotsuga menziesii. The sequence goes on from LPNX010147518.1 coordinate 64,699, forward strand.
TGAGAATGCTCGGATTCGACCCTCCATTACCTCTTTAGAGCACTATATATTGAGGCCCTTGGATACATCGAAGAGGAGAAATTTAAGAGTAAGGAAAGTATAGTCCATGGTTTCCTTAGCTTTTCTTATACTTGAGTCTGCATCCCTTTGTCCCTTATAGCACATAGTGTTCTTCCCAATATTTTCTTTGTTTTCTGAGCTTGCTATAGAGAGATGGAGGATTTAAGTGGTGGAAGCCCAGGTGGAGGACTTGGTTTCTATGGTTCGCAGAAGTGCTGACAGTGTTTGTCACTATTGTATCTCTGATTTATTAATAGAAATATCTTTTCCTATCCAATTCATGTGCATTTTGAATATGAATATTGAACTCATGAATGTATTTGATTTCTTATACATGGTTGACTATATATGCTAGAGTAGTGCTAACACACACACACATATATATATATCATGCTTGCTTTTCTTGTTATTGCTGAGAGCAAATTATAATTGCAATTACATTGGAAAAGCTCAATGGGGATCTACTTCAACCATCTGGAACAAGGTACGGTTCTATATCCCTTAGTGTTATATTTACTTACTTCTCTTGTGTATTGGGAAATATTGACTTCTGGTGTCATACTGTCTGTTGTGGTACCCCCAAGCCATAGGAAGTTTCTCTTCGTAACAGAATTGGTGACTCCACTAGGGAGATTCCTAGTTATTTTTCTTTGGGGATTCGGTATACAATGTACTTGAATTTCTCTTTATTTCTTTGTTTCTATGTCAGGCCTGGAGGTATGTTTTCCCAATAGTGTCCCATAGGATTAATTTGGTCTTTTCTTATCATTTTTCCTTATTTTTCTTCCTTTTCCTTCCTGTACGCAAGTATTTGCATTACAGATGCGTATACATGCAGGTTTCTATTGAATTCCCATGTATGTACATAGGTTTACTGCACACAATCGCGTATGATTTAGTTTTGAGCTCTATTTGGGAGATTGAGTGTTGTTGGGTGAGTTTTGATGATTGTTGAGTCTTCTTGGGTACTATTGGTGTCTATATACAACCTATGTTTCTGACCAGAGACCCCTTTTGAATTAGTTTTTGTTCTTGTTATTCATTTTTTCCTTTTTGTTTTGGGATTAGTGCATTGGTCTCTTTTATCTTGGTGCCTTGATTGGCTATTGTTTGTGAGTGGTTACAGGGTCCAAGAGTTGTAGAGCATGTTATTTCTTTTTATATCTCATTTATTTCTAAAAATACAAAAATATTTTGCTTTTGCATCATTATGCATTCTCGGATTTTTACACTCGCATGGTACTTGCATTAGGTTTTTCTTACTATATTATAGTCAGGTGTTCATTTAGGAATGATTTCATTATCATTTGAAGGAAAAAACTTGCATCTCATGTAGTGGCATACCCTATTTTTCATTATACAAAGATTGCACTTGGCATTGTTTGTTAGGTGTGCACTTTTATTTCACTACTGAGTCTTCATATCATTTGTTGCACAGCCAAATTTTCCCTTTGAGTAATTATAGCCATTAAAATCAACGCTTAACTAAAATGAACTACACATTTTTCTTTTATAAGTTTAACCAACAACATTAGGATTTAGAGTCTTGGAATAGTTCATTGTGAGTCAAATCTCCAAGACTACTAAAAAAACAATTAGGTTTCTGTTTAGGTGAGAGAGTGAAATCCTTGGTATAATTAGTGTTTCTCCTGACACTACACGTGATTTTGATTGGGATGACCCCTGGTCACTTTCTGTGAGTGATGGATATATTTATAGGATTGTATTCGTATATGGGGGCCTTTGAGGTATTGATTAGTGCACCCTTAGGGTACTAGTTGTGATTTCAGGATTCAAGATTTTCTACCCTGCCCATACGATAAGGTGTCCTAGCCAGGTAGGGGTCAGAAACATAGTCGCTTTACACATTGAAGATGAGGGCCACTATAATTGGTTACAAACCTCTTATTGTAGTGTATGGGAGTCTCAAGCCTCTCCTAGGTGAGGAATACCTACTACATTCAGGAGCTCACATATCCTCTCCTTGGTTTTCTTATTCTTGGCTGTAGATTTCTTAGGAGTGTGCTCTGTGTATGCTAGATTGCTTAGGGTTTCATAGTTAGATTGAGCATTTTTATTTTGTTGGGTCATTATGGATCCAGTTGCGGCACTCTGTTGTTCTCGTCATTTAGCAATACTTCCACCTTCTATGTCTCCTCCTCCTTTGGGAGAGAGAACCAGACATTCCAGGTAGACTAACTCTCACTTTTATTCACACACCATGAGTGACCATGAGCCTGAGAGCCTGGAGATCTTTGATCTTGCACCTCACATATGGGAGATTGAACCTTCAATAACATATGGGACTTTGATGGGGTCTAACCATTCTATGTCTGGGACATCGCTAGATGAGCCTTCACAATTTTTGGGGTACATGTACGCTAACCACCGGTATTGGTCACGTAGTCTGAACCATGAGCCTCACCATGCACCCACTATCACTAGCACAAAGGTATGGCATGCTAGACCTTCCTGAGACCGATCCAACACCCAATTTCAGATTTGGTGTTGACCTTGGTGTTGTTCCTGGGGGCACTTCCATTCCTTTATAGGTGGATAGGTTTGGTAGCACTGCTCATATTACACGATCCATCCTTGTGGTGGAAGGTCCTTCACACATGCATCCTAGGCCTACCACTGTCTCTCCCATTCAGGGGACTGATCCTAGACATCTGAATATTGGGTGCACAAGTTACATCCTTTCCCATATTCCACCGTCTTTAACATGGGTTCCTTCAAATGCATTTTTGACAACAAATCATCTGCCTAAATCACATGGTCCTTCAGGCTGGAGTTATACAGTTAGTCATGTTCATCCCGTATCTAGCCACACCACAATGTCATAAGGATAAGTGCCTCCTTATGTGTCAGCCGGGTATGTACCATCTCATGGACCATCTTATGGATGAGCTTATGGAACATCCTATGGAGTTTCTTATGGATAAACCTATACACCTTATCGGTCTGGGTATCAAACCACTTATCAGTATCCTAACTATGGCTTTGTAGCACCCCAACCTTAAGGTAATCCAAACTATAACACACAACCCTATATGGTTCAAATGGGAGGGGGTTACTATCCCACTAGCCAAGGCCATGGTGTCTATAGCAATCAAACCTATATGAACCAACCCTATCAGGGAGCATGGAATCAAATGGCTCCACCTAGGATCCCTTTCCTTACAATGTTGAACTTATCTAACTTGTCAATATTGACAAATGATCCTGTGTCTCATGACCCGGTATGGCTGGTCATTCTCGCCAAGCTTCCTTTGGACATTCCAAAGTTTGAAGGTAAGGCTAGTGAAGATCTTGGTGAGCATGTCATGACGTTCCACCTTTGGTGCTCTTCGAACTCCTTGAATCATGATTCAGTTCATTTAAGGCTATTTCAACGCACCCTTACAAGGCCTACGACGAAGTGGTACATAGAGATTCTCATGGGGACTTTTACATCATTTAATGACCTAGATATGACCTTCCTCAATCACTTTCAACTACTCATGCGTTACGATGCTGATACTGAACTCTTCTTGAGATTTCTCCAGGACAAATACACACATATATATGATCACATTCAAGAGTGGGGTGGACAGAAGAGATTGATTAAGGTCTTTATACCACTAGAGTTCCTTTTGGAATGGTTCCTTAAGTATTTATTGCCTTACACAGCGAAGGATGTTTCCACATCTGGAGTGAAAAACAAGCAAGAAGATATATTTAGAGCTCAGTAGTTGGATTTGATTTATGCTCAATCTAGGCTCTTCTATGACATCATACTGAATGTACCTAGATCCAATTTCAACCCCAATTTTAAACCTGAGCCACATACCGATGGAATTGTTGGCTCCACAAGTGGAAAACCTGTAAGCTCAGTTACAAATCAAATGAGTAATTTTTCTATTAACAAGACTGCATCGAGACAAGCTATGGTTTCTCTTATCCTACCCAAATGATAGATGTACTTTCAGTGCAATCGTCGAACTAGAAAGGTAACCAACAGCCTAGATGAAATAAAAAGAAAGGTAAAAACAATTGAAAGGGTGGGAATAGAAATGGAAATAATAATAATGACAATAAGAACAACAATAATGCTGGGGGGACAAGAAACCTAAGCGTAAGGTTAAATTTCCTTGTAAGATGTGTGGGGATGATCACCTCACTCACTTGTTCCCTCAAATGGATGATGCCTCGAAGTTCATTGCATAGAACCCAGCTGCGTTGACAAATCTTTTACCACAAAACTAGAATATGAACTTGAGGACCGTAGATCCTAGTGGTGCTTCTGGGGGGACTCCAAACCCATTGGACACTACTAGTGGCCATGGTTGCATTAACATTGTGAATTCTACACATGTTGTGATTCAGTCTAAGGATTATGGTATGCCATAACCCAACCTTGGGAAAGAACCTACTCCACCCGAGAGCCCTTTGTGTATAAAAAAAACCTAGTGATAAGACTGAAGCTCTGCCTCTCATTACTAAGGGAGTCTTGAAGTGTTCGGGGCACAATCCTAATGCCTGAGTCACCCAGAAATATTCTATCATCAAGGATTTGGGTCAGATTCCTTGTGCGATGTCCGATTTAGAAGTTATTCAGACTTGTCCTCCGTAAAGGAAAGCCTTGCTGTTTGTTCTTGGGGTGGCTGATAGAAGCTCTCCTTCAGTGATAAAATTTGAAGCTCATGGAGACTAGCCTCGATTTCCCTACTATGTGTCCCTTTTTTTTCATGTAGAGTTTATAAACAACACCATCAAGTGTATGGTGATTGATGAGGGCGCTACAACTTTCATGATGTCTTTTTCATGTTGGAAGGGGTTGGGTTCTCCTCCATTGTCTAAGTCTGGCAACATGTTAACTGTGTTTGATGGGAGATCATTTTCTTCGCACAGCATTATTCCTTCCCTTAAGGTCCAATCAGGAGGGAAGACTATTGCAATCGAGGTCGAGGTGGTTGATGTGCCCCTTGACTATAATATTTTACTAGGTAGGAACTGGATTTACAATATGAAAGTTGTCGCATCGTCACTCTTCCAGGTTGTTTGTTTTCCTTTGGATGGGGAGGTGGTGATGATCGATCAAACATCCTTTGATAATTATAGTTTGAAAGAATCATCGACAGCTTCTATCCCAGTTATAGATCATTCTCATCCGACAACTGAGAATGTTGGGGTGAAAATGTATCCTTCACTAATGGGAACTCTTAGTTGTGCAGCACTCATTCTTATGATTGGTTCTAGTCTTGGTAAGGATTCAATGTCGTTGAGTTCAAATCCTTTTGGCACTTCGCATATGGAGGATCCTTGTACTCTTCCTTCTCTGAGTACTTCGGGTGAAGTTCCTATACCTGTTGAGACAGACATGTCAGTGTCTACATCTATGGTGGCTTATCAAGATAATCTTGATTTGGTTGTAAATTCTATTCCTTCCTCTTTAAGGACAGAGGAGGAGGACCCTTATCCATTTCCTGCTTGAGCAGTGTTGTCATCTGACTTAGAGGACTACCTTGATGACATATTTCCATCAAACAAGGCTATTTCTAAGGCTATGCCTGGGTTAGAACAACCTTGGGGAGTGTTGCATCATAGATCTTATTTTCTCCCTAATATTGATGATATTGAGCGCGATGACTTTACGGAAATATTTAGTGAGAAAATTGGTAGGCTCGTGGTCCCATTAGGATCTCATAGCAAGTATGCTGAAGGGAACATGGCTAACTGGTCACCAATGATACCTATCAATATTTCTTGCATTCTTGGAAACATTGAAAACGTGTACATTGGGGCAGATTGTTCCCCTGATGAGATTAAAGAGTACACCGATACTTTTAAAGAATTTCGAGATGTGTTCATTTGGTCGTATGAAGAAATGTCAGGAATTGACCCTCACATTTTCTAGCATGAAATCAAAACCTATCTGGATGCTAAACCTGTTCGACAATGCTTGCATGTAATGAATCCTAGGAAAGCACCCACTATTAAGGCTGAGATAGAGAAGTTAGTTAGAGTTGGATTCATCTATCCCGTTCCCTTGATATAGTGGGTGTCAAAACCCGTTTTGGTGGATAAGAAGTAGGGAACAATATGTGTATGCACCGATTTTAGAGATTTGAATCATGTATGTCCTAAGGGTAACCTCCCCACACCATTTATTGATCAAATTTTGGATGAGTGTGCGGGGAGTGAAGTTTTCTCCTTTATGGATGGATTTTTTTGGATATAATCAAATTCTGATTAATCCCAAGGACCAACATAAGAATGCTTTCATTTGTCCTTGGGGTACTTTTGTGTACTCGAAGATGCCCTTCTACGTTAAAAACATTGGAGCAACGTTTCAACGGGATATGACCTTTTCCTTTCATGATCTTAAAAACATTATTGAAGTGTATTTGGATGACTTAGCTGCTCACTCTCACCATAGGGACTTCACTTAGTCAACTTGTCACATAGCACGTGCGATCATGGAATATTAAAGAATACCCTTAATTTCCAGAGATATTGACCCAAACTCTTTTTGTTGAAATCCCCTCCCAATACTTAAAACCTCCTCCCCACCCATTTTTATACCTCAATCCTTATAAACCACCGTACCAACCCCCACCTTAAACCCATCATCCCCCCCAATACCTGCAATATATTGGTTCAATTTTTTATAATTTAAAAACCCACAATATGAACTAATGTGATAGGATATTGGTCAAGAAGTGAATCCCCTGTGACTCTCGCATGAGGGTGTGTCATCCTTATCATATGCGTTTGGTTTTTGAAAGATGCCACCATTATCAAATTCGGTTAAATCCTCATAAGTGCATCTTTTGCGTGAAGGTTGGTCGCTTACTAGGGTTCATTGTGTCCAAGGAGGTTATAAGGGTCAATGCTTTGAATATTGAGGAAATACTTCAATTGTATCCCCCGCATAGCATTAGAATATTAATTTGTCACAGTGGTCTAGGAACTGAAAACACAGTCTCACAAAGAATACAGACATATATGCATAAAATTGGTAAAATGGTGCTGCAATGGGAGTAGCAACTCTGGATAATCAATTGAATAATGAATAATACAATACAATGATCATGAAAAATGCATGAATTCCAAGACAGTTCAAATTCCCAAGGACGTCATTCGAATTGAATGAATGGGTGTAGCTTAACTGACTGTAAGGCACAATAAACACACTAGTTAACCAACTGATCAAGTGCCGATTGACTCAACTGAGTCTTAATTGAAGTTGGAGTGCAATGAATGATTGAGTCTAACTGAAAGTAGCTCAGACACATGTCACTGCATGCCAACCAACAAGTGGTAGTGCATCAATAACTCCAATGAATCCCGATGAGGTTAACTAAAGTCAAACTTGTCATCAAAAGTGGTTGTAGGTGCCTGTGTTAGCTCCAGTTCATAAATAATAATTAAGAATAATTAAATAATGAATGGAGGCACCTTCACCACTTAACTTAACTGATTGTAACCATTAGTTATCAATTAGGTGCATTTATGACACTGAGATCACTCCCAGAGTGCTCTAGTTGGCCTCCCCAAATAAAGGAGAAGGCTTAGTTGGCCTCCTTGACTGAAGGTAGACATGGGTGTGCTCATAATGATGTCATATAGTGCTCCTTTGATGTCAATTAAGTCAATAAAACTTAGGATAGTGGTTTAACAAGGCCAAATTGACCAAATTAAGTGTGCATGGTGGGTAAATGTCTCCAAAACCCCCCTTAAGCTATACTCAGGAGAAGTAGAAACATAAATTGAATGAAATAATAGGGCCTTGACAACTAACACCATAGGTCACCCTGTACAATAAAGTAACTGATTAATATAACCAAGGAAATGAGAAAAACCTCATGGGAAAAATACCCCCCCTCAAACTAAGCAGTAAATCAAGAATTGGTTCTTCTATGCAGTAGCATCCTGAGACTGTGCATGTGAACCTCTAAATACAAACTAAATGAATATCTCTATAGGAATCTTCCTCTTTTGAATAAGAATAATGTGCTAAAATGAATCAGGAACATAGATAGTTGCAGGATGAAAATTGGACCCATGTAGAGCAATTGAAATCAACTGATAAGAGAGCAAAAGTGCTTGAGGATTTGAACCATGTGTGGAACACTCAAGAAAATGATATGTTTCAGCTTTTAATAGCAAACCATGAGTGGTAAAATCAGCCCCAACTCTTAGGATAAAGTGTCCAAGCAGATGCATAATGTCTTCCTCTTTACTAGTTTTGTGAGGAGATGAGCATGTGACCAAAGGTAGAGAAGCCCTGGGACTGTGCAGAGTGAATGATTTAGATCCATAATCTGATATAGATTCAGAAATATCTAATGATTCACAAAATAAAATAGCAGCAACCTCATAAGAGGAAACTAACACCAAATCCCCAACAACAAATTTGAAGAAGAATTGTGGTACTTGATTTTTCACACCGAAATTGGTGAGAGAAGCTTCAAGCAGTACTGAAAGCTCTTGGATTTTAAAATTTGAACCAAATAATATCATATCAGAAATTAAATGAAATACATATAGGTTCACAATAGATCCAAAACTGTGAAATGAAATAAAATCCCCAGCATCAGTTTCGAAGGAGACTTGCGGTACTTGTTTCTTCACGCTGTTGATGAGAACAACTACAAGCAGTACTGAAGGTTTATGAACCTAAAAATTTGAACCAAGAAATATTAGATCAGATACAAATAATATCATATCATATCTAATAAGGTTCATATCAGATCCAAAAGTATGGTCAACCGAGACGGTGGATGCACAGTTGTATTTTTCTTCAAAATTCTGAATTTTGGTGCATGCAATCCTGCAGGAATTTGCTGGAAGATCTAGATCATGGGGAGAAAATTGATCATTCTTGTCATCTGATATTTTTTCCAAAATATCCAAGGTATTACATATTTTCACACCAGCAGCAACAGTAGAGGGAGAAAAATCAAATTTCTCTTCACTTTCGGAAGCAATTACTGGCAAATTTTGCACAGAATTCAAAGAAAAATCACTGGTGAATGTTTGCATGGAAGTGCAGCAGTGTTTTTATTGAATATAAAATATTCAAATGTATTCTTCTATTTCATCCATATGAGGAGATGAGATATCATATATCTCACAAATTTCCGGAGCATTAGGAGAAGGAGTCACTGCAAGGAGACTTTCTTCAATTCGAATTGACTGTGTAGAAGATTCTGCTTCTTCTTCATCTTGAACAACTTCATTAGAGAGGGTAGAGGCCAAGAATTTTTAGTAAATAAATCTTGTGGTGCTGGATTTTATCTCCAAAGTGCTATTATGATCCTCATTGTGATTTCCAAAAGTTTTGTCCAATTTTGTCCAAAGATCCTTTGGGTATTCAACAGAACCAATAAGGTAGCGCAAGCTAGGAGAAAGGGCCAGACATATTGCTCCAAAGGCTCTATCACCATCATTTATCCAGTATTTATCATTCTCATAAGACTCTTTTCCAAGTCCAATAGACACCTCATAGAGACCTTGTCTCTTCAGAGATGCAATCATCTTCAACTTCCATTCTGAATAGCTTGTGAACGGGGTCAGAAGAGGGACTGATGAGTCCATTCGAAGTTGTACCTATTAAAACATGAAAATCAAAACAAAAGGGGCACCTTATGGTTGGAAATAATACACATTTTATGCTTTCATCACACCCAACATAGTTGATCAAGCAAGCTTGATCAACAATTCCTTTACTTGGGGTATTAAGTGGTAAGCCTTGGCTTCTGGTGCAGTGATGGAATTTTGAGCTTTTGCTCAATTTTTCATGCAAAATATGTAAAAAACCATGTTTTTGAGAGATATAAGCTTCACCCCACCATGATCTATGATACCATATTAATTTTCCATAGTGGTATAGTAACTGAAAACACAGTCTCACAAAGAATACAAACATATATGCATAAAATTGGCAAAATGGTGTTTCAATGGGAGTAGCAGCTCTGTATAATCAATTGAATAATGAATAATAAAAACAATGATAATGCAAAATGCATGAATTCCAAGAAAATTTGAATTCCCAAGGAGGTCATTCGAATTGAATGAATGGGTGTAGCTTAACTCACTGTAAGCCACAGTAAACACACTAGTTAACAAATTGATCAAGTACCAATTCACTCAATTGAGTCCTAACTGAAGTCAGAGTGTAATGAATGACTGAGTCTAACTGAAAGTAGCTCAGACACATGTCACTGCATGCCAACCAACAAGTGGTAGCACATCAGTAACTCTAATGAACCCTGATGAGGTTAACTAAAGTCAAATTGGTTGTCAGAAGTGGTTGTAGGTTCCTGTGTTAGCTCCAGTTCATAAATAATCATTAAAAATAATTAAATAATGAACGAAGGTGACTTAACCACTTAAATTAACTGATTGTAACCATTACTTATCAATTAGGTGCATTTATGACACTCATATCACTCCTAGAGTGCTCTAGTTGGCCTCCCCAAATGAAGGAGAAGGCTTAGTTGGCCTCCTTGACTGAAGGTAGACATGGGTGTGCTCATGCTGATGTCATACAATGCTCCTTTGATGTCAATTAAGTCAATAAAAATTAGGATAGTGGTTTAACAAGGCCAAATTGACCAAATTAAGTGTGCATGGTGGGTAACTGTCTCCAACATAGACATCTTCAGTGTTTGCAAGGTATGGAGAACTTCTTCCGAATATTCGTAGTCATTTTTGCCAATATTACTAAAGGCTTCATGCATTTTTTGAAGAAAGACATTCCATTTATATGGGATGAGCAAGCCCAAGAGTATTTCAATGCTTTGAAGGGAGCCTTGGCATCGGCCCCCGTGCTTAGTCTACCCAACTATAGCTGTGATTTTTTGATATATGTGGCCGCATCTCAAGAGATGATTGGTATGGTATTGGTTCAAGAGGATGAGGAGCTTCACGAGCATGCCATATACTATCTTAGCTGAAACGTTATTGATGCGGAGCTTCGTTATACCCATGTTGAGAAGTTGGCCTTATCTACCATCCATGCGGTTCAGCGTTTGAGGCATTATATCCTTCTTTTCCAGAATTTTGTTATAGCTCACATTAATCCATTTTAGTTCATCCTCACTAGAAGGATGATAGGGGGAAATTATAATAAATGGATTGTGATATTGCAATAATTTTACCTCAAGTTTGTTTCAGCAAAGTTAAAGAAGTCATTGATTTTTGCTGAGCTTATATCTAATTTTTCGATTTTGGATGAGGGAGAGGTTCATGAGGACTCGTTTGTTGATGAGCACATATTTCGCATTTCGACTGTGGAACCATGGTATGGGGAAATTATTGTATAATTGCAGACTTTGAAGGTTCCTTCTCACCTCTCACAATATGAGCATTGAAGACTATGTCATCTAGCGAAGAATTACCTCATTGTAGATAGAAATTTTTACTGTCATTGGGTTGATTTCATTTTGTGTCGTTGCTTAACTCACGAGGAGGATGGGGTTGTTTTGAATGATTACTATAGAGGGGAGTGTGGTGGTCATTTATCTGGGATTTCTACAGCTCAAAATATTTTGAGTGCAGGTTATTTTTAGCCATTAAATATTGCATTAATGCAGCCAAGCAGTGCCACCCTTGCCAGGTGTTTGCACGAAATATGCGATCTTGTCCTGTCCTTTTGCATCTGATTATCATCGTCAGTATCTTAAATAAGTGGGGGTCAATTTTATGGATTGCAACCCAAATTCGGCTGGAGGGAACCATCACATAATTGTGGATGTTGATTATTTCATGAAATGGGCAGAGGCTATGCCCGCAATCAAATATGACGGTGATGCAACCATGCATTTAATATTCAACCAGATTATCACCTGGTTTGGTATTCCGAGGGAGCTTGTCACTGACCATAGAAGGCACTTTCAGAACAAGATGATGGAAGAGTTGTCTTCGAATTTAGGGTATAATCAAGAGAATTCTTCTTCTTACTATCCTCAAGCGAATGGACAGGTTGAAGCAATGAACAAGTCACTTAAGTCCATTCTCCAACGAACCATCACACAGAGAAAGACCAATTGGCATATCATGTTATATCCTTCTTTGTGGGATTATCGAACCACAGTTAAGTCTGCCACCCGTTTTTCTCCTTATCAGCTTGTGCATGGGGTGGAGTTGGCTTTACTAGTTGAGTGCAAAATCCCTTTGCTGAAGCTAGCTGTGTAACTTTTACCAAACACTTTTGCATTGGAAGAGCGTTTGGTCCACTTGGAGCAGCTTTATGAGCAGTGTGGAGATGCTTTAGTGGCTATTGAGATTAACAAGCATCATGTTAAGGTCCAGTATGATAAGTTTGTCCATCCTACGAGGTTTAGTGAAGGTGAATTGGTTCTCTTGTGGGACCAAGCTAAGGAACCCTTGGGGGTAGGAAATTTTAATCCCATGTAGCATGGTCCTTATGTGCTTAAGTGGGTATTAGAGAAAGGTGGCTAAGAGTTAGTCGATTATGAAGGGACAGCCTTGGTGGAGCCTAGAAACGGGCTCTATCTTAAGAAGTACTATGCATTATTTTCACCCAAGGTTAACTTGTTGTATATTATTGTACATTTGCATAGCGTAGTTTTATTCTACTTGTGGTGACAGCGTTTGTTTAATTTATTCCATTTGTTGTGGTAGATGTCGATAGAATCTTCCGTTTATGTAGGATTCACTGATGGTACTAGCCGCCACACTAAAAACTCATCCTCAGCTGCTTAGGTGATTTATAATCCTACGGGTCAGGTGTTGTCTTTAGGAGGGGTTTGTCTATGGCCTTCATCGAATAATGTTGTAGAGTATAGTGTCATTATTAAGTTATTGCATGATTCCATTTCACATGGTGTTCGCTCTCTTGAGGTATGTATTGATTCACAGTTAGTGGTTTCACAGCTTAATGGCTTGTATCATGTTAGGGATCCAACTTTGTTATGAAGGTTCTTGCGTGTCAGGTTGCTTCAACTACAATTTGAGAACATAATATACATCCATATTACAAGAAATTTTAATCAAGTTGCTGATTCATATGCTAACTATGTACTAGATTGGCATTTGTTTCACAGACCATGAAGCATTCACAAAAAACATTTACACATGTAAATAAAATAATAACTGATCATCATAGGTATTTTTCATTAAATATATGTCCAAAATGTGGTTTCACAATACATAAGTGTCATATACAAAAATGGGGCTTCTGAGCCACCAATATATACTACACAGTCATACAAAAAATACACCCCAAGCCTCTAATCCTGTGGGGGAGGAGGGTGCTGGTCATGGTAGCACACTATGGATCTAGCTATCCAGAAAAATAAATGAATCCCTGCACATGGTACTCCAACCACTTGACACTGCATGGCCTTGGAAAATTCCTCGATTTGTGCCATGGGAACTCTATGTGTCAAACGAACAAAATTTGTGTGAATGCTTTGGAGCGTACACTCCGCATCCACACCCATGATCTCATCTCCTCTTCTCCTCCATAGATGAAGAGGGAAACCATCTAGCCATCGTGGTCCCACATCTGTATGTCCATGAAAGAGTATTACTATATGTCATCACACCAAAAACATGTCTTTTTGATTCCATATATCGGAAAACACAAAAAAATTAATAATTCAAAAAATAAAGTTTGAGTCAAGATTCATTACCTATCTCTCCATATGTAGAGCCTAGTGGTATGGGAATGTTCAGGTCTCCACACAAGTCGATCCCTACATAGGGATAGTCATTTATGGCGATGATCTATCTACACCATTAGAGGAAGAAGTCTGCTAGGTAGGGATTGGATGACCGCCCCCTTCCTAGTCTCCACATGACATTTTCCTAGCGTAGTTGAGCTGAATCTCGAAATCCATGTGGGGAAATTTCAAATATAGGGATTAGCCCCAACACACGCTCAAAAAATAAATCACTCTAGATTCTTCCATAGCCAAAGTTCCTCACTTGCCCCATCTTCTAGTCAATAAGCTGTTGTTTCATGTTGCTTAGTAGTGAGGTACTCCATTCATATATCGTAGGATGCATACACTCCACCCCAAAGAACATCAGAGGCCTTGAAGCCCGGTGGAGAGATGCCAATCTTGTTATCCTACCCAATGCCAATAGTGTGGCCTTCAACGCAATATTTTGGATTGATTTTGTTTGGATTTGACTCCCAAACTTTTCCGTATCTGGGACACAATACACAACAATGTACTCATCTATAGTGATCCCGCCTCCTAGCCCATGAGACCTTAGGATTACCACCTTCCCTCTGCGAGACAATCCTTTTATAAAGTAAATATCCTCAACCTCTAGGCAGAGGGGAATTCCATCTAACTGAAAAGTCTCTGAGTCAAGATCCCAGTAATCCACTAACAATTGGAGTGGCCTTGGCTTTTACCTTAAGCTTCCAAGGTGCCAAATCTTGTATATTCCACAAGCCCTTAACTTTTTTTGATCAATTAGATCAGCTTGCACAGCCTCCTCAACATCACCATGTTCATGTCTCTCCATTCTAGAACCATCCTGCACAAGAATTCTCAAGTTCCATTAGTATTTTCCTTTGATTTTCTTGTTTACGGCCATGTACGTGGCTGTTTTTGAAACATCCATGTATGTACATGGGTATTGTGGTCTTTTCCATGTATACCCATCCCTATACATGGGAAAATATCCAATTTCCATGTGGGCTGAAATTCCCCCCTTTGGGATTTCCCAAGATGAAAAATTGACCATCAAATTTAAAAATAAAAACATGTAAATGGACGAAAAGGGCATGAGCTTGGTGCCCATGCTAAGTTGCCTCCTTTAGTTTTTGGAAGTCCCTTTTTATCCCTTCCATGTCCTTGAGCAAGAGCTTCATACTCCTCTTGAACTTTATCCTGGCATTTCCCCATAGGGACTCCCTTGTATATGTCAAGTTGTAATTGCATTTCATGATTTTTTCTTTCCTTCTTGAGCTTTATGCTAGCTCCCTGACTTTGAATTATTAACCATATAGCCTGATCTTGTCTCATGCCTAGCCAAGCAGAGCCTTCTACATATCCTTTGCAGCTTCATCACCCCTTTATCAGGATGATACCTTCCCCCGAGTGTTGTTATCCTACACATGTTTCCTTTTATTTCGCATAGGTATGTTCCAAGATTTTCAAAATATCTAAAAAAGTCCAAAAAAATAAAATAAAAAACATAAAAAGTTGGACAGAAAAAAATGTTATCTTGGGCAGAAGTCGAGTCATGTCTCCTTCAAACAAAGTACTGTATATCAAATTTGTTGGTTGGGTTATTAGTTTGACTTTAGGAGTTGTATTACTCTCAATTTATCTCCACCAACTGGTTACGCTTCCAATCCCCATGGGGCCTCTGTTGATTCCTCCTGTGTCACAGAGATGTACCAGTTTGCATATTGAGTCCATGATTCCTACCTTTAGTCACCATTTTCCTTATTCTCTTGTTCGAAGGAAGTTTAATCATGATTCGTACATTCCTTAATTATCTTGACTTTGCATGTCGACCATTCCCGGTACTGTTACCGGTTTGTCCACATCTTGTTCGTTGAGTTCTTTCACATTATACAAAATTTTTAAGTACCTTGTGTTGGTTGATGGGGGATGAATTAATTCCCTCATTCCATTGGATTCCATTCCATCGACATTAGATCATTTATTATGGAATAGGAGTCTAGAGTCAGTTGAGTTCCTTAATACTTACAGTCATCAGTGGTAGGTTCTCTCGCCATCGACAATTTTGGGAATACATCAATGTACCCTGATCGATGGATTCTTTCAAGTGTTTGACCTCAACACATCTATTCACACTTGCTAGATTTCACTCTATACCTTAATTCCCATTTTCATTGTTGGTGGGTTATCTCACATTTGTTAATGGTATACTATCAATGACCAGTAATCAGACAATGGACTACTATGTTCGACCTCGACACATCTATTCACATTGTAGGACATGCACTCATAGCAGTTTGTGTAAAAGACCTTCCAGCTTGGTGGCATTTCATATATGCTACCTCCTTGATCATGCCAGTATTCATGAGATTTCATCTCTCATGATCATGATTCTAGTATTTCTAGTGTATATCAGATATCCTCATCCATTATGGAGATCTTGATCCATTGTATATTGTAGGTGGAAATTTCCACACATGAGACTTTGTATATCATGCCTATTCATGGCCATTGTATTCTTATGTATATGGGACTGCTCCATGTATTTATAGTCACATGCAGAGAATGATTATTGTATTATACTGATGAGTGGGTGGTTCTTCCAGCTGGTTCTTCATTACTCCACTTTTTGGATTAATTTTATAGTGTATTTCGACCATCATGTTACCCCTTTGACCTCACACATTAGGGGGCATATGTTATAGCTGATTTTACCAGACTAGGTAGATCACACATTTATGGCCTTCCCTATCCCTCTTCAAACTCCTTGGACCCCATGGACTTATATTATGCATTGATATTCCAATATCATCCCAAAAAATTTCTTGTTTATACATATACATGACTTTTAAAGAAATACCCACGTGTATACGTAGATTTTGACCTCAAACCCACGTACATTGGGATGTGTGAAAAATGACAAATATTTTTAGAGTTTTCCTCATTTGAGTCCAAATAACTTGAATCTTGGACTTCCAAATGCCTTGAGAATGCTTGGATTCAACCCTCCATTACCTCTTTGGAGCACTATATATTGAGGCCCTTAGATACATTGAAGAGGAGAAATTGAAGAGTAAGGAAAATATAGTCCATTGTTGCCTCAGCCTTGCTTATGCTTGAGTATGCATCCCTTTGTCCCTCGGATCACATAGCATTCTTCTGAAGCTTTCCTTTTCTTTGTGATCTTGCTATCAAGATATGGAGTATTGAAGTGGTGGAGGCCCAGGTGGAGGACTCGGTTTCTCTAGTTCGTAGAAGTGCCGATAGATTTTGTCACTATTGTATCTCTGATTTATTAATAGAAATATATTTTCCTGTCCAATTCATGTGCATTTTGAATATGGATATTGAATCTATGGATGTATTTGATTTCTTATACATGATTGACTATATATGCTAGAGTAGTGCTAACACATCTATATATATCATGATTTCTTTGCTTGCTGTTGTTGAGAGAAAATTATAATTGCAATTGCATTGGAAAATTTCAATGTGGATCTACTTCAACCATCCGGAACAAGGTATGGTTCTATACCCCTTAGTGTTATATTTGCTTACTACTCTTGTGTATTGGGAAAGATTGATTTCTGGTGTTGTACTATATATTGTGGTACCCCCAAGGCATAGGAAGTTTCTCTTTGTAACACCCCCTTAACGATTGTTTTGAGCATAGACATGTATAGATGGTGACAAGGATCGAGTTCGGTGGTTCCTCCACCTCTGGCTACAGGTAGTAAAGTAGTTGAAGTAAGCAGCCGAAAGGCATTGGAGGAAATGAAGCAAATATTAACATTTATGAGAACCCTAGCGCAATAACCAGCACAACGTTAAAGACCCATTAAAACCTTGAGGGTTTTACAACTCATATTTTGCTGACAGTTGGAATTCAGATCGTTTTTAGATGGTCCAAGAGGGGGCGAGTTTATGACTCGTACCGTTCCTTTCGCCATCACACTTAAGTCAACCGACGTGCTAGTACCAAGGATTGTGCTTAGATTCATATCGCCATTTTTATATAGTTCAATCTAAAGCAAATCTTTATTATTCGTTAGATAATATAACCCTTGGTA
>LPNX010147518.1:83037-95426 GCA_001517045.1 Pseudotsuga menziesii
GTAAAATCCTTGACCAAACCTTGGGTTGCCTTTTTCCTTTTCCCTTCCAGCACCTTAACATAGAGTTTGTTCTTCAACTGTAGTATCAAGGTATCTCATCACCTGCACTTAGTGAAATAGAGATTCATGCATTATTTGTGATGACTAAGTGAGACCAAGACCCACCCTTTATGCAACTCGAGAGAAGAAAAAATCAAGAAAACGACAACGACAAACTGTTAAGTTCAAATCGTATCCTTGAGTCAGGTTTTTATGTCACAACTTATGTCTCAACGATAGTTCACAAAGTAAGAAAGCTGGTAACATAAGTATAAGACTCTTACCACTAATTAAAGGAATTGTGAACTATGAATTATAACATCAGAGTTAATTATAGTAAATACATTTTTTATCTATTTATTAATTTTTAGGGATATTCCATGTGGTGTCAGAGTGATATTCCAAACACTAGGCCTGATTGGATCACTCGCATATAAGTAAGAAAAACAATGTACTAATTTTATTTAGCAATTATTTCTATCTAGAAATATAAAATCTGTTTTGCAGAAAATGGAGAATGCTGAAGCCTCTACTGAGAATGGTTCTCAGCTTAACAACCTTGACAACTTTTATGTAGAACTGAATAATCCATAATTACTACTGTGAAAAATGACAATGAAAGAATTTTGGAGCTGAATGAAATTCTACTAGACAAAATACATAACAAAGAAAAAATAAATGCTATTGAAACTGGTTTTGAAACAACATATTACACACATAAAGGAAAAAAAGAAAAATATTATGATAGTGAATCTTCTTCAAAGGTTAATACAAGATCACTTAGAGAAAGGAATAAATAAATAAGTGACAGTAGTGAAAGTGATCGAAAACCTAAGAGAAGGAAGTATAAACCCTACAGAGAAATTTATGGGGGATTCAAAAAAATAAACATCCCATGTTTAACGGGGAAGTAGAGAAAGGTGAATAAGTATAAGCACGGCTATTAGGAATGAAGAAATATTTCCATATTTACAACTATTCTGACAAACTAAAGACTAAGAGGGATATTTACAATTTTACCGGAAAAGCTTATATCTGGTGGCAAGATATAAAAAAGGTCAAAAATATGAAAGAGAAGTACTTAACTAGGAGAGTTTTTAAGAAGTATTTTAAAATAAAGTTTCTATCTGAACAATACTATGAGGAAATATCTAAGGCATTCTATGAATTAAAACTGGGTTCCATGTCCATGAAAGAGTTGAGCATCAAGTTTCTAAGATTGTTAAGAAATGTACCTTACATAATAGATGAAAATCCTAAAATTCAACGGTTTTTAAGTTGTCGACCTACTAGCTTCAAAGATAGGATTGAGTTTGTTAATCCAAAAAATTTGGAGGAAGCTATGAGAAAGGATGATTTATGTTATGAACATAGTAATAAAAGGGAAATTTTACCTAATTGGAAAACTAAAAATACAAGTCACTTTGACCAGAAAATAAAAGGGTTTCAGTCAAACAAGAGTTTTGGAAATAAATATTAGAATTTCTCCAAAAATAACTACCATAAAACTGATTTTAAGAATAAAATACCACAAAATACTACCGCACTAAAAATTAGGGATATGCCCAACAACTTTGTTAAAAGTAATGAACAAAGGGAACCTATCAAATGATGGGAATGTCAAGGAACACATTACGCCAAGTACTGTCCAAACCAGAAGGGGAACATCAACAACATACAAGGCTCTCTAGGAAGAGAAAACAGTTGGATATGTGGAAAACGAAATGCACAAGATAAATGCAGCTCTGGAGAACCAACATGAGGATCATCATAATTCCATGGTGGAAGTGCAAGGTCATTATACAATTTTTTTTTTGTTTCCATCTTAATTGATCCAAGTTCTAGCTTAATTTATATATCTCTTTGCATAGTGGAAAAGTGCAACTTTGTTTTGAAAAAAATTGAAAAATCTTGGCTGGTTCAGTTAGCTATATGAACTATAAGAAAGGTGGTAAATTATGTCAAAAGTTGTAATTTTCTTATGATTTAGTTTGAAACTCGGGTTAAATTAAATATATTTCCTTTAGGATATTATTATTTCCTAATAGAAATGGATTGGCTTGAAAAACACTAGGTGATTTTAAACTATTTTCAGAAAAAATTTACTTGTTTAAATGCAAATGAAGGAGAAATAATTACTGTCATAGGAATACCTAGGAATATATCTATTAGTCAAATTTCATCCTTACATATGAAAAATGCTATAAAGTCTTTGTTGTACACATAATAAATAATGAACAAATTGGTAAAGAAGATAAACCAGGATTTGAGGATATCCCAATCCTCCAAGATTTCGTGGATGTATTCTTGACAGAAATTCCAGGATTACCTCCAAAGCGAGATATGGACTTTACAATCGAATTAGTACCAGGAGCGGTACCTACATCGAAGGCTCCCTATCGAATGAATATCTTGGCCCATGAATGAATTAAAATTATATTTACAAGAGTTAATAGATAACATTTATGTAAGACCAACTGTATCTCTTTGGGGAGCACCAGTCATTTTTGTTAAAAAGAAAAAAAATACTTTACATCTATGTATAGACTACCGTTAACTTAATAAAATGAAAATTAAGAACATGTATCTTCTACACTATTGATGATCTATTTGATCAAATATGCAAAGCGGTGATATTCTCAAAAATCAACTTAAGATCTAGGTATCACCAAGTCAGAATTAAAGATGAAGACATATTTAAAACTTCCTTCAGGTCAAGATACAGACAATATGAATTTGTGGTTATGCCCTTCAAGCTAACTAATGCACCAACAACCTTCATGTGCTTAATGAATAGTGTCCTAATTAATTACTTAGACAAATTTGTAGTCGTCTTTATAGACAAAATATTAATTTATTTTAAGACAAAAGAAGAACATGATGAACACCTAAAGATAATATTACAAGTGTTAAGAGGACATCAGTTTTATGCCAAGTTCAACAAATGTGAATTTTATAAAGATAAAATACAATATTTAGGGAACATAACATTCGAAGAAGCGATATTAGTGGACCCAAATAAAATAAAAGCTATAATTGATTGGCATGTTCCTAAGGACGTAATTGATGTACGATTCTTTATGGAGATAACAGGTTATTACAGAAAATTTATTGAAGCATTTTCAAAAATGGAAAATCCTATAAATTCATTAAAAAAAAAGGGGTAAGAAATTTGTTTGGGATTAGAAATGCAGAGATAGTTTTAATAAACTAAAAGAATTATTAACTACTGCACCCATTTTAAAAATAGTAGATCTATAAAAAGATTTCATCGTATGCACTGATGCATGCAACGAAGGCTTGGGTGGAGTACTGACACAAGAAGGTCATGCAATTGCATACAAATCAAGAAAAATAAAAACTCATGAAAAGAACTACGTAACTTATGACTTAGAGTTGGTTGCCATAATCCATGCTTTAAAAATGTGGGGCCATCACTTAATAGGAAAAATATTTCTGCTAATGTCCAATGACATAAGTCTAAAATATTTGTTTGATCAGCAAAATCGAAACGTGATACAAGCTAGATGGTTATATTTCCTCAGCGAGTATGATTTTGAAATCAAGCAAATTAAAGGGAAAGAAAATAAAGTGGTTGATGCCTTAAGATGGAATGCAGTAACAAGTTTTAGAGATTCCATTAGCAGTTATAAAGATGATTTAGAAGATAAATTGGAAGAAGGAATAAAGTGAGACCCAAAATAACAGAATTTAAAAGAAAAGGTAACTCAGAGTGTATCTGAAAATATAATTTCATATTATAGTTTTAATAAAAAAGATCTAATACTGCATAAAAACAGACTATATGTGCCAAATATACAGGAAGTTCAACTGTTGTTTTTGAATGAAATACATAAAAATCCTTATTCTGCACATCTGGGGTATCAAAAGATAATAACCATGTTGAGAAAAGAGTACTTTTGGCCTAATATTAAAAATGAGGTTGCTGAATTTTTAGCTAGGTGTATCGAATGTCATCAAGTTAAAGCTGAACATCAACATGCAATTGGCCTTTTACAACCATTACCAATTCCAAATTGGAAATGGAAAGTCATTAGTCTTGACTTTGTAACTATTTTACCTAAAAACCAGAAACAAAATCATTCAATAATGGTAGTTGTGGATAAATTAAGTAAATCAACACACTTTATACCTGTTAGAAAAACTTATAAAGTTGCTAACATTGCTAACATCTTCATAAAAAAATATTCTGCTTGCATGGAATTCCAAAGGTAAAAATTTCTAACTGAGATCCTAAATTTACTGGTAATTTTTGGAAATATTTATTCAAAGGGCTAGACACTAAATTGAATTTCAGTACTGCTTATCATCCACAAACAGATGGAAAAATAGAAAGAGTTAATCATGTACTAGAAGATATGTTAGGAATGTATGCTAGATATTATCCCAAGAAGCGGGAAGACTATTTGTACTTAGTTGAATTTGCTTATAATAACCATTATCAAGCTTCAACAAAAATTAGTCTTTTTGAAATATTATATGGTAGAAAATGTAACACTGCTATTACATGGAGTAATCCAGTTGACCATTTGATGTTAGTACCTAACTTGTTAAAAGAAATATAACTAATAGTGAAACAGGTACAAGGTAACTTAAAAAATGCTCAGGGCAGACGAAAGGGTCTTGCCGACCTTAAGAGAACTCCGGAGGAATTCCAAGTAGGTGAGCATGTGTTTGTTAAAGTGAAACCAAAAACAAGCTCCTTTAAGCTAGGGATTTGTGCTAAATTAGCACCCATGTATTGTGGACCATTCGAAATAATGGAAAAAGTGGGACCAATGGCATATCAGTTAGCCTTGCCACCTAATATTAAAATCCATAATGTATTTTATGTTTCTATTTTGAAAAAGTATATACATGATGCTACCGATGTGATTGACTGGAATGTGATCTAGGTAGAACCAAAAAGAGAATTTCCGTTGGAAACGGATTGTATTCTCGACAAGAGGGAAATTTTGCTCTGGAATCACACCATTGGATAGGTAAAGGTGCAGTGGAAGCACCTTAGTCCAGATGAAGAGATCTAGGAACTGGAGAGCAATATGTGGGTGGCATATCCATATCTGTTCCAAGGAGACTCAGAGTAACCTAAGAAACATTAAGGATGACGTTGAGCTTAAGGGGGGGGTTTTGTAACATACCCAGAATTGAAAAATAAATATTTATTATTTATTTCTGCAAAACAGTTATGTTAATTTTTATTGTAAAGTTTATGACCAAGTGGGTCAAGGATGACTATAATTGAAGAATTCTTTATTAATTAATAAAAGGAGACACCTATCAAGGGGAGACTATTAAATGAGTGTTCACTGACCCACTAGGTGGAAGGAGAAGCTGTAGAAGTCTGGTTGAGAAGTAGCAGCACTAGCATTCAATTTCTAGTTGTTGTAAGAGCATAATCCCTAAAAGAGTGGTCATGTTCCCTGAGAGGGGGGAGCTGATCTGGTGACTCATTAAATTCCAAAACTGACCCAAAGACCTAGGCAATCTTATATAAACCATCAAATTGAGCAAGAGGCTCACCACTCATTCTGATTTTCGAGAGAATGAACCTTGTGATTGCTTCAACCTGAAAAGTCAAGCACACAAGTAATTTGATGAGGGGTTAGATAAAGTGATTTGTTGAGTTAAGTCTTCTATTGAGTGCTAAGTTGCAGAAGTCTACTATGTGGTAGAGATCTTTGTCCTAATGGTTCAGTGAACAAGCTTAGGGGTCCTAAGAAAGTGATTTGGATGCTTCAAAAGAAGGTTGGGTGGAACAGTCTCCCTTGGGTGTTAGTCCCTTTTTTGCAACACATCCAGGTTCCAACTCTAGATCTGTATTATGTTCTTGTATTACTTCTATTTAAGTAAGTTGTAATTATTTTCAAATAAGGTTATAGTTAATTGGTATTTATTTAATGATTATTTGATTAAGTATTTGCATAGAAACTGATTGATAGATAAATGAATTTAAATTATCTCCTGTATTTTCTCTCTCACTGAAGTGACATACTCTAGTATAGGAAGATATGAAATTATGTCTGATTAGTAGTACCAGAATGACTGAATCTTTGTGTATCTTCATTTTTACCTTCTTTATTATAGAAAATAAATACATAGTCTTTTCTTTTATGTACATATTAAGGTATTTACTTTTCTCAAACACATTAACTTCCAACTAAATAAAAACACAAATGTACAGATTGAAGTTCCTCCTTAATACTCTATTTACAATAATATTTCTAGGATCAAATATTATTCCCTTACTCAAACTCGAGTAGTAATCTAGAATAACTAGATTTCTAAATGGACTGTAATAACTAAGCTAGTTTACTTAAGGGCACCTTAAGCCCATTTTATTAGCAGTTAATTTATTAATTAACACCAAGTTGAGATTATCGACAAACCATAGCACTAGTGATAGGATTCAAGTCATGATGGTGTTGATTCTGCATTATTTCTCTTGCAGAAGGAATTTACAGCCTTAGAGATTAATGATTTTCAAAAAATTATGGTTAACTAAACAAGTTTAAAATCTTTTCAATAGTGATGAGAGTTTACCTACAGTCCCACGACACATTGAAATTAAATAAACAAAGTTAAATACTCAAAGTAAAATCTTCACAAAACGATGAAACCCTAGATATTTTATAACAGAGTTCATTTCATCTACACAGTCATATTATTAAAAAATGATCATCATGGATCTCTTAGGTCCTTTTATTAAAAAAAAAATATCGATAAGAGTCTCATAACTAATTTCTTTTTAAAGTTTGTTTTTGAAATATGCTAACTATCAGTTGAAGGATAAATACTGTGTAACAAATTGATAAGACCTACTCACAATCCTATAGAGTTTAGTTTAGCAGTCAAAGTCTATTGACAGAGGCCTTAAAACCATTATATAAAAACATTCATAGAAGGGAAAGGACTCCAGAGTTGAATCCTATCGTTTTATAAGTTAACTATAAAAATTAACTGTCACCAGTAAAATAACTCTAGATGTCTGTAAAGCTCTTCTGCTATTACTTTACGATTTCACTATGATATTTGCAATAAGACTGTTAACCAATTAAAGGAATCAATAAATTAAATGTAATCATGTTAATACACAACCTCCATTATAGTAAATAAAGCAAGGAGTGTACACATAAACCCTCATGGGATTTACCTCATATCATATCATATCCATTATGTTAACTTTAAAACAGTAAAGAAAATACGATGCTGGAATTTAGCTGAAGATTAAGAATCGATTGTAAGATCCCCACGGACTTACTATTATAGCTCAAAATGACACATCTCTGCCTGTGACCACTTTCTCATGATTTTGTCGCATGTCGGCACTTCATGAAAGTCACTCAAAAAAACACCTATTTTGGAGGACCCATATATTGAGTTTTGTAACTCCGTTTGACCTTATTTCTGCACCATTGGAAAGGTATTTCAGTTAGCTAAAACTTTCCAGAAGACACCAAAGTATGAAAATGCCCAAAAATACCTTAAAAATGCGTTTTTTGTGTATTCACGACTCTCCTTATATGCAAGTCGCAAATCATTCGTGAGTCTCGTGTATTACAAGTCGCAAATGCATATATTTGCGGGTTGCTCTTGTGCAAACTCGCGGATCATTCACGAGTTGTCCTCCTTCATAGTCGTGAATGTGTCCCTCGACATTTAAACATAAAAACACGCCTTTTGGATTAGTTTGGGTAGTTTTCCAACTGACTTCTTCAGTTGTAACCACTTTGGCTTCGCCCCTAACTCTTCTTTATCATATAAATAGAGGTAGGGAGGTCCATGAAAGGGAACTTGGAATTTATGCATTGTTATGCTGGAGGAATCGGGACTCTCTTTGCCCACACCTTTTCCCTGGAGGTATTCCCCTTGTGTTGCAGAGCTTGGAGGCTGAGTTCTTTGGAGAAGAGAAGCAGCAAAACCAGATCAAGGTTTCGTGAGTTGCCAAACCTTAAGAGAAGGTATACTTGTACTTGTTTTCAGGAATAATAAAGATGTGATGTCCTTCTTCTTCCCAAATCATTGTTCCATGTGTGATTGAATCTCTGTTTATGATCATATGATGATGCTATTCAGATCATTGGCTCATGTTTATTTGATTATCATTGTTTTATATGTAGTCATAATGGTTTGAGGAAGGTATAACTTGTTTTGCAGGTCTCTTGGAGCGAGAGGAGCAAGAAGAGGATTGAAGAGAAAGCTTGGACCAGCCTTCAGTTAGTTAGGTGTGGAGCTTTCTTATCTCTGATATTGCTTGTATTTACTTGCTGAAAATTGTGCATCTCTCTTTCAACCCCAGTACGTTGATGGCCTCTTAAACCCTAGCCATATGATACTTTCCTTTACAACAGAACTGGCGACTCACCTGGGGACTAGCCTTGTCTGTTTGGGTTTTTTCTCTTGATTTCTTTCAGCTTTTGCATTGTTTCAGGTCTTTCTTGCCACTTAGGAACACCTTATAAGTCTGATAGAAAACTTCCCCTGCCTCCTTAAGGCAGTTTGTTGACCTTTTTTGTGATTTTTCTCCCTATTCGCGAGTTGCTCTTCTGAACAGTCGCGAATACAAGCTTGCATTCACGGGTTGCTACACTGAATAGTTGTGAGTCATTCATGAGTTGCGCTTATAGACAGTCGCGAATATACCTGGAAGTTAGGATTTTTTAAGTTAAAGTTTTGCTTGTTCCCTTCTTTTGGGTAATCCCTGTTTGTGAGTGGATGTTCTTTATGAATGCTGTAGCTTGTATGAAGACCTTTGCTGATCACACTTCCTGCTTTTTCGAAAGCCTTGGTTGTTCTTTATCTATGTGGTAAGCCTTTTATTGCATTAGGGTTTTTTTTTTGCTCTCTCTCCCACCTCCTTTGCTTGGTTTGATTTTTTGGCCTATGTTTCTGATCAGCCTCTGTTAGTGGCCTTTTCTTGATTTCAGAAGCTTGTTGGTGTTGGTTTCCTTCTTGTTTGTTGGTTAAGTTCACCGTGCCAAAGTAGTTGACTTGTCTCTTATGCAAGCCTTCCTTCCAAGTAGGGTTTATGCTGACTTTAGTTCAGTCTAGAGTTTGTTTGGTGGTTGTATAGAAAAGTTCCTTTTGCTTTGTTCTTGTCATCTGCATGCTTTGCTTTGTAGGTAGTTTTCTTTTTCCTTTATAAAAGAAAATTAAAAAGAACTCATACTTGTTGTTGCTGCTTTACCCCCTACCTCTTTATTTGGCTTGACCTTGTTGGACAAGGTACTGAGCAGCCTTTGTTTGTAGGTTTAGATTGATGCTTGGGACTTCTTGACCTTTGTTTATGTCAGTCTTTTTGCTCAGTCTTTTCATTCCAAAGTTGTTGGCTTGTTTGTCTTTGTGAGCCTTCCTTTCAAGAGAGGTTTATATTCAACTTTAGGGAGACCTAGGGTTTGTTTGTGGGGTGTAGAGTAGTTTTCTATTTGCTTTGCTTACAGTACTTGCTTGCATTAGTTGATAGGATGATTTTTCTTTTGCATTTATAAAAGAAAAAAGACAAAAACATATGTTTGCTTTATGTGCATGTAGATTAGGATTTTTAGTCTAGATTGCATGGCATATCATTGTTTTTGAAAAAATTAAAAAATATAAAAGAGTTTGATCTTTTTTGGTTTTCAAGTTTTCTATTTGAAAATATAAAGAGAATAGTTTTTGCTTTTTGCATTTCATATCTCTTTGCTTAGTCATTTTGTTTCAGCTTTGAGTCAAAACACCACATGAGTTTCATGCCATTTACCCTCTGAGTAAGAAACAGCCCATAAAATAAACGATATAATTTTAAAATTTATTAGCAAGTTTTATTTTATAGGGCCATACATCAACTAGCTTAGGCTAGACTTGTGGGTTAGGGAGTTTTAACTCCCCACAAGTGTTAAATTTCAGACGTAGTTGGCCTATCACTAGGTAAATCCTTGATTCTATCACTGTATCTGGGAAGCTTCTCTCAAACGGGAGTTAAGCACGAGGCCGCGTGGAGGCTTGGACAGAGGAGATAACCCTCTGAATCCTTGTCAAAGCGTAACTCAGGACTTTTACGCATCTGGGGATTCTGTCCTAGACAGAGTTTCGGGCTCAGCTACCCTGCCCATGCGTACGAGTCTGGCTTGCGACTGTCCCCCCAGACTGTTGGTATAGTTAAGGTAGCCTTTAGTCTCTTTGACATCTAGGGTTCATACACAGGTGGGAGGGCGGTGGGTGATTCCTCCGTTTGTGCCTAATAACATCTACATGGGATGCCAAGTAACTGTCTATCAGCTTTCTTCTGGAAAGTACATCTTATACCTGTTTGTCTGTTTGGGCTTTAGGAATTTTTAGTGAGTGCTATGTGGTTTGTCTGTACTTAGTGGGCCTTTAGGTGTCTGCTTTGTAATTCTTGTTGACCATCAACCTTTGATTTGGTCTCTTGTTTTGAAACTATGGCTAGCCCCCCTTTGAACACCAACCAAGAAATCCCTTTGATGGGAACTCCTTGTCCTTTTCCTCTCACAGAGAATGTTGGTGTTCCCTTGATGGCCACCTTGAATCTTTCTGGATTCACCCTAGGGATACCGGTGTGGTTGTTTTCCACTCCAACTGTCCTGAATGCTCTTGATGCTTCTCAAGTAAGCTCTTTATATCAAGAGCATCAAAACACGGCTTCCCCTTCACCTGTAGTTGATTATCCTCCTCCTTCTACCTCATGCGGTGAAAGTACTAATACTAGTAACCAGCAGTCTAAAAGGAGTAAAAGAAGGAGGAATAGGCACATAAGCAAGGGGGCACCCGTTCAACCTCTGCAATTCATGTTGAACCTCACCACCCACCCTCAGTTGTTCAGGCTAGGGGCACCCATCCAACCTCTGCAGGTCATGTTGGATCTAGTCACTCAACCTCTGGTGTTCACGTTGAGTGCACCCATTCAACCTCTGCAAGTCAAGTTGATATTCACCATCTAGCATCTTTTGATTATGATGGTGGGATCCTTCCAACCTTTCCAGGTCATGTCGGATCCAGTCACTCAGCCTCTGGTGTTCACACTGAGTGCACTCATTCAACCTCTGGTTTTCAAGTTGAACCTTCTCATCCAACCTCTGTTGTTCAAGTTGGATCCATCCACCCAGCCTCTGTTGTTCACGCTGGGGGCACGCACTCAACTGCTAAAAAGCATGTTGATCCTAACCATTCAACCTCTGTTGTTCATGTTGATGGTGCCCGTCCAACCTCTACAAGTCAAGTTGGATCTAGTCTCTCAGCCTTTGCCAGGCACGCTAGGGGCAGTCTCTCAGCCTCTGTGGTTCATGCTGAAGACAATCTGTCAGCCACTGCGAGTCATGTTGACACTGTTGACAAAACTATCCATTCAAAACATAAGCCCAAGTTTCCTTGTAATCTTTGTGAGGGAGACCACCTTACTTATAAATGCCCTTCTATTGCAGAGGTGCGAAGAGTTTGGATTCATGGTCATCCCGTTTTTGAACATTCTGGAGTCTCTCAACCACCAGCCTCTCTTAATGAGGTTGGACCCAGTAGCCTAGTCTCTGTTGTTCATGCTAGGGGCAAACTCTCATCCTCTGCAGGTCATGTTGAGAGCAAACTCTCATCCTCTGCAGGTCATGTTGAGAGCAAACTCTCATCCACTGCTAGTCATGTTGACACAGTTGAGAAAACTGGTCGTTCAAAGCATCATCTTAAGTTCCCTTGTGTTCTATGCAAGGGAGATCACCTTACTCATCTGTGCCCTGCTATCCCAGAGGTGTGAAGAGTGTGGTCCAAGACTCATGGATTTCATTCTGAACACCCTATAGTTTCTCAACATCCTACTCAACCTTTGGTTGATCAAGTGGTCGAACAAATCTCAGATTTGGTTAATCCCACTCTTCTTTCGGAGAGTGTTCCTCACGTGATTGAACCAATGTCATCTTTGGTCAATCCCACTCTCCTGTTGGAGAGTGATCCTAATGTGATTTCACCAATGTCATCTTTGGTCAATCCCACTCTCCCTTTGGAGAGTGACTTTCATGAAGTGGTTGAATCGATTCCATTGTCGATCAATTCCACTCTTCCTTTGGAGAGTGAAGTGTCTACTAGTCACATTTTCTTCACTGCCATTTCAGATCTTACTGAACAAGAGGGCACTGAACTTGTTTCGGATCAACCCCCACCAAGCTCTCGGATCTCTTCCTTTAATTGGGATAGCCTAGTTGAGCCGCACCTTCCTTCCCATGCACCTTTTCAGATAAAGGTCAAGGTTGAACCATATACGATTGCTCGTTGTATTGTTGATGAAGGAGCCTCAGTTAGTATTTTGTCTGCTCGTGCTTGGCGAGGCATGGGATCTCCCAGCCTTG
>LPNX010147518.1:112026-138153 GCA_001517045.1 Pseudotsuga menziesii
ACCCCCACCCAGGAAGCATAATTGGTAGTGGAACTAAATTATGATATAATGAAAACCATACAAATTCTCCAAGAAGACTTGCAGAGTTTCAGAGATGATAATCTGAGTGAAAGAAAGGAAAAATAAGAAATTAGTGAAGCATTGCTACTAAACATGATGAGAGGAATCCCGCAGGAAAAACCCATTTAATCCACAAACAGGTTCAAGAAATAATTTTATCATAAATGGGCCAACAGCCCCATGGAATAAGGAAAAGAATAACATACCCCTAAACCTCCAGAAGGAGATTATCACAGTCTTTCTAGTGATGACTCTCTTTCTCCATGCAAAAAGAAACTGAGAAATGATGACAATATTCAGGGAGAGTTTCGAGAAAGAAAGGCCCCAACCTATGAAGGAGAGATGAACACAGGGGAGAAAGATGAGGAATTTATTTTAGGTATGAGAAAATATTTTCGAGTTCATAACTACTCTAGCAAAATGAAATCCCATCTAGACATCTATAACTTAAATGGCAAAGCAGCTAGATGGTGGAGAGACTTGAAGGATATCAAGAAACACGAGTTAAGATAAATGCGGTGGAGTAAGTTTCATAATATTTTTCAAGGAAATACATGTTGGAAAGGTTCTTCGACAGAAAAGTGAAAGATTTTCACGAGTTACGTATGGTATCCATGACTATGGATGATTTTATTAATATATTTTTGGGTCTGTTGCATTATGTACCATACATCAAGGATGATAAAGTATAAATAAAGTAGTATTTAGGATGTCTTCCTCCCAATTTTCTGGAAAGGATTGAGTTTGACATGCCTAAAACTTTTGACACCACCTTACACAAAGCTAGGATTTGCTATGAGCATGGACAGCTGAGGCAAGAGAACATTAACAGAAGCAGAGATAGGCCTAGAACCTTCTCAGACAACCACAAATTGGGTTTTAACCCACCACCGTACAGAAAATAGAACAATAGTTTTCTATCCAACAAGAACTTCAATAAAACGGGTACAAATCCATATGTACCAGCTCCAAATGCTAACAAACCAGAAGCAAATAGGGAAGCCAATGTCACCCCACTGCAAATTAAATGCTGGAAATTCCAATGGCCTCATTGCACCTGAGACTGTAGGAACAAGAGCAATGGGTTCTTGCACAACTTGCAAGAAGAACCCATAGTAGAGGACATAGTTGTAACACCGCGGATTTATGCAGCCTTGGATGGCCAACATGGATACCATCAGGCTACCATGGTTGAGATAGAAGGTAATATCTTGAACACTTCTATTTAAATACCGATTGACCTCGGTGCTTTCCAGAGCTATGTATCACCTAAAATTGTTGATGTATGTAAATTAGGAAAAGATAAACATGATAAACCTTGGTTGGTGAAATTAGCCATAGGTATGAAACAAAAGGTTTCATAAATAGTTAAAGATTGTGAAGTAAACCTGAATGTTTTTCTTACTAAAGTAAACTTGAACATCCTACCCTTAGGATTGTATGATGTCCTTATTGGCATGGACTGGTTGGAACAACACCATGTCATGCTCAATTGTTTACACAATTCAATATTGTGTACAGATAGCCAAGGGAATCAAGTGAATATTCAAGGCATACCTAAGAAAGTTTT
The DNA here is from genome assembly GCA_001517045.1 of Pseudotsuga menziesii. Lineage (NCBI taxonomy): Eukaryota > Viridiplantae > Streptophyta > Pinopsida > Pinales > Pinaceae > Pseudotsuga > Pseudotsuga menziesii. Next base: position 113,657 of record LPNX010147518.1, read on the forward strand.
CATAAGGAAAATATCCACTTTACAAGCAAAGAAGTGCATTAGGAAAGGCTGCAAACTGTTTGCAGTGACCATCCAAGACATAGTAGCTGAAAGAGAACAACACATAAAGGACTTTCCAATACTTGTAGACTTCAAGGATGTATTTCCTAAGGAAATTCCAGGATTACCACCAAAACAAGACTTAGAATTTTCCATAGAATTGACACCAAGATCAGTTCTGGCTTCAAAATACCCTTACCGCATGAGTGCACTAGAGTTGGTGGAACTAAAACTACAGTTGTAGGAGTTGATTGAGAAAGTATATATGCGACCAAGTGTGTCCCCTTGGGGAGCACTGATACTTTTTGTAAAGGAGAAGGATGGTACGATGTGGATGTGCATCGATTACTGTAATCTTAACAAGATTACTATCAAGAATGAATATACACTCCCTAGTATCGATGACTTGTTCGATAAAGTAGGAGGAGCTAATATCTTTTTGAAAATCAACCTATGATCCGGGTACCATCAGGTACAGATTCATGATGAGGATATTCACAAAACTGCCTTTCGTACAAGGTAAAACCACTACGAGTTTATAGTAATGTCATTTGGGTTGACCAATGCACCCGCAAACTTTATGTGTATGATGAATAGTATATTTAGTAAATACCTGGATATATTTTTTCTAGTATTTATAGACAACATCCTAGTTTAATATAAGAGTAAAGAGGAGCACAGGGAACACCTCCACATAGTGCTATAGGTATTATGAGAACACCAACTCTACACCAAGTTTAGTAAATGTGATTTTTACAAACCACAAATATAGTACTTGGGTCACATCATCTTCAATATGGGGATAGATGTGGACCTGGAAAAGGTTAAATCCATAGAAGATTGGCCTACCCCTACTAGTGTCAATGATATTCGATACTTTTTGGGATTAGCCAGTTATTACCAGAAGTTCATTGAGAAATTCTCGAGGATAGATTGTCCCATGACTGTTGATGTATTTGTAACTTTGGAATGTATTCACCTGTATATCTTATGTATTGTACCCATGTGTTCCTATCGCGAAGTATCGGTAATATAATTGAGTCATGTCATACCCCGATGTTCCTATCGAGAGAATCAATAATGTAAACAAGTCATGTAAATTCATAGAGGGTAACCTCCTTATTGATCAAGGGTTAAATTCCCCCCAGTTGTGGGGCACTATGGTTGTTAGACTATCCTAGAGAGGAAGTGCTGACACAAGTGAGAGAGATCAGATGTCAGAGATCATATTTATGTTTTCAGGTTTTAATTTTGTTATTGGTGTTCATTCTACCTCTAAGGAAGCTGTGGGGTTTTCTCCTTTAGGGTTTCCCTAAGGAAAATTCTTTGTGTCTCTTGTCTCTTGTGATTATTGTTGTGCATGTTATTCTCTGAGATAAGATCCTAAGATCATATTGCTTGAAATAGATAAAAATCTAACATGGTATCAAAGATAACTTGAGAAAAAAAATTCTACAACTACAAAAGCTAGGGATTCTTAGTTTTTGGGTCTCTCTCCACAATCCATTAGGCAAAGAAGGCTAGGTTAACTCTCCATTGAAGGGCCCATCTTTTTGTCGAAGTAGAATTTGATTTCGGGCATTCTCAGTTTTTGCTGTGGGAAATTAGGGATTTTTATAGAAGAGGAATTTTTGAGTGAGCCAAGCATAGGATTTCTCTCCTCATAAAAGTCGAAGCTTAGAGACCAAGGTCGAGATTTTTGGTTGGGTAAAACTCTGGGAAAGTCAAACCCTAGTTTGACCCTCGGCCTAAAAAACCCTAAAATACTAAAACAGGTAGTTTGGGTACATTTTCCATATCTCTGGATTGAAGATGCCTTAGGGGCTGAAATTTTCATAATCTGAATATACAATACTAATGTACCCTTTGTAAAAATTTCAGCCTTATATTCACTATATTTTGGGATATATGTTTCCTCCAAATCAGGGTTCTATCCTCTTCTAAGATTCATCCATAAACATGACACCTAGGGAGAATTGATATAACTCAAGCTACAAAGGTCCAAATGAAATTTCAAAAGATGTTCTAGATAGGGCACAGACTATAATATACATGGTAAAAGTTTCATACCATGATGATGAAATAAGGACACATTTCAGTCCCTACATATTCACTATGTTTAACAGCCCTGAAATAAGTCACCTTGGGAAAATGCTCATAAGTCCCAATGGAAGAAACCAATTCTGCTCAAACCTATGGTGTTGGAAAGAATACAGGTGAGGTGACCTCAATAAAAAGTTGTAGACACAAAGGAGTAGAACTATTGGATATACCGTAGCAACAGTATTAGTAAATTGTATAGAAGAAATTGGTAAAATAGGGCTTCCTGTTTTGGGAGATTCCCTCCAGTGTTTTTAGAAAAGGAGTACATTGGATAGATTTCCTTGAAGATTCCTATCTTTCTATCTAGGATGGACAACTCAAATTATTAATATCTAATATTTTTCTATTTATAGTTGAGGTTCTCATTTCAAAATGACTAATCAAACCAGCTTGATGACAAGTTTAGTGAGGCTGACAACTTCCAACCATGGAAGTATAGGATCTCACTAGTTCTTGAAGGAAATGAAATGGACACCTACATAAGTAAAGAGGTTCCAGTTCTAGAGGGAAACGAGGCTAAATCCTTACACAAGAATAGCTTGTTCAAGGCCAAGAAGATCATTGTTGATTCAGTCAAGGGTCACCTTATACCACAAGTTTCTTCCCTAAAGACACCTAAAGAGATTTTTGATTCCTTGACCAACCTATTTGAAGGGAAGAAAAGAAATTGGAAGGTGACTTTGAGAAACCAGTTGAAGAATGTAAAGATCTAGAATGAAAATACCATACAGTCATACTTTACAAGGGTCTCTCAAATAAAAGAACAACTTGAAGCAGTGAATGAAGAAGTATAGAATGAAGACGTTGTGATAACCACCTTGAATGGCCTCCTAGGATCATGGGATTCATTCATTTGAGGAATGTGTGCCAGAAGGAAGTGATTAATTTCAATAGACTCTGGGAAGAGCCTACGCAAGATGAAGCTCAACCCATAATAAGAGAAGATAAGATGGGAGCAGCTAAAGATCAAGCACTCACGATTCAAAGAAGATCCCTCAAGCGATGAGGAATATGAAGAACTCAATTCTTGAAGAACCTCTTATCCATATCAAGCATTTGGATAAGAAATGATGTTGTTATGAATGAAGAAGATGAAGAAGGATTCTAGCCATGAAACAAATAAATATAAGTATTCAATTGTCATTTCATGATATTGTTTTGTTATGCATTTTTTTATATTTAGTTGATGATTATGCATGATAGAATGTTTGCATTAATAACAATATACTACTAATATGCATGTGATGGGTAAGTAGCTCATCGTGCTATACAACTCTCCATTGCTACTTATCTAGAATGAAAATTCTTTGCTAACATATTGGATTAATGCACAATCTCAATGATGTCTTGGTAGAGATGGAAGGCATCTAGAAAGTTTTCATGAGATATGGATGAATCATGTATTGGCTAAAATAGTTGCATGATCATGTCTTTATGCATAATAATTTTCCATTACGAATATGCCTTATGAAATGTTTATATCCATATATCTAATGCATTTGACTTGTATTATAGATCGCATACAATCACCTGGAATAAAAGAAGGATGAGACTTGTTCCAAAGAACAAGTGGTGACAGTTTAAGAAATAATACAAAATGAAGAATAGTATGATGAGAATTCAAGAGGCCTCAGACACAGTGCAGTTATGTGACACTGTTGAGTGACATCATTGATACGAATCCTTCTAGCTATGAAGAAATAACCAATAATAAAGGGAAGGAGTGCACCAAGATGCGGTATCTACAAGTTCTAGCATGCAGTAGATGGAAACATCGTGGGATATAAGGCAATATTCATAGCACAAGGATTATCACAGAAAGAAGGCATATAATATGAAGATAAAATTCCAACCAGTGGGAGTTGAGACACATGACACACACACTCATGTGTGCAAATTAAATAAGGCCTTGTATGAAACAAAAAGGCACCCATGGGATAACACCTAGATGAGGAGCTTGAAGATCACCTAGAGTGATGAAGATCTTAACCTTTGTTACAAGGTTGAAGATGAAAGCCTATAGAGGATGAAAAACTCACATATGGTTGTGAGAAGAACTTTTGAAAAGGTTCAAGATAGAATATCTTGGTATCCAGTTACCTTAGATGGATACATAGAATAATAGTAGTAGAGGAAGCTACTTGTCACTATAGTACAAAATACATAAAGTATGAAAGACAGAGGGAGAGTGATGCTCCTCTACAGAGGAAGTGATTGTAGAAGATCCTAAGGTTTGACATGGTATGACAGGATGGACAACTTGATGATGGATCTAGGCTTTACTGAGAATAAGGCAGAAGACTAATGATGCTCATGTTATATGTCGATGACTTGTTCCTAATAGAAAAGAGGAACTCATTAAAGTTGCAAGAAGGAGACTTGCTGCAAAGTTCGATATGAAGGAATTGGATATGATGCACTACCTTCTAGGCATGGAGATGTGGAATAATGTAGATGGAATCTCCCCGAGACAAGGGAAGTATGCAGTAAGAGATCCTGAGGATTTTCAGGATGATGGCCTACAAGGCCATGACCACACCTATGGCATCGAACCTGAAGCTATTGAGTGATGCTTCATCAGAGTCGGTTGATGCTATGATGTATCCTCAGATGATTGGGTCATTAATGTACCTGACGAATACGAGACCAGATATTTTCTTTGCTATGAACACATTGAGACATGTTCACCTAATGGTTGCAACGCATGTAGTGAGGTACCTGAAGGGTACAATTTATTATGGGCTCCAGTATGAGGTGAATCAAAACATTAACCTGGAGGGTTATGTGGATTCGGATTGGGAAAGCAGTGCCATTATAGGAAGATAACTTTGGGATGCTGCTTCAATATGACATCAGGTGTGATCTCTTGGTTTAGAAGGAAGTAGTCCTACATGGCACTAAGTACAGCTGAAAGAGGAGAAGTGAAGGTCTAGTATGTGACCCAGATCAAGATCTCTCGAAAGAGGGAGTTCTAGCATAGCCTATGAGATAGTTTGTCTAAACATAAATCCTAGAAAATCTCTTAGGTTGCTCAGATGCAATCAGTCCTGTAGGTTGTCCTCAGATGTAATCATTCTCAGTGAAGCTCGTAGGTTATCCTTCAATGTAATCAGCCCTGATGTGATTCTATGCTAGAAATGGCCATAGTGAAGTTTGAGTACTTCGGGGAGAAGCTTGGTGTTCTCTAGATCAAGGTTCCCTCCAAGGGGAGGTGATGATTCTGAGAGCCTTTCTTACATGGTAGGATTGGTTTCTTCTATGGTTAGATATAAGTGTATGAGCCTTTCTGACATGGTAGTAGGCGAGTCCTCCCATGGTTAGATGTAAGTGCATATCCATTCTAATATGATTGTGGGATTGGGTCCCACATGATCAGATGTAAGTGCAGAGCCATTTTGATATGACTATGGGATTGACTCCCACATGATCAGATGTAAGTACAGAGCCATTCTGATATGACTATGGGATTGGGTCCCACATGATAACATGTAAATGCAGAGCCATTCTTATATGACTGTGGGATTGGCTCCCACATGATTAAATGTAAGTGCATAGCCATTCTGATATGACTGTGGGATTGGCTCCCACATGATCAGATGTAAGTGCGGGGCCTTTCCACATATGATAGTAGGTGTGCCTTATCATGCTATTGGTTGTAAGTGATGAGCCTTTCCATAGATGATAGTAGGTGTGTCCTATCATGCTGACGGTTGTAATTGTTGATCCTTTTCATAGATGGTAGTACGTGTTTCCTACCATGTTGGTGATTTTAAGTGCTGGGCCTTTTCACAGATGATAGTAGGTGTTCTTATCATTCTAGTGATTGTAATTACTGGGCCTTTTCACAGATGATAGTAGGTGTGTCCTATTATGCTGGTTAATGTAAGTGTCAGGACCTTTTGACATGATTTTTGGATGTGTTTCTCCCATGGTCGGATGTAAGTCCTGGGCCTTTCTAACATGGTGGTATATGTGTTCCTCCCATGGTCATATGTGAGTGTTGGGCATTCCTTTCTGACATGGTGGTGGATGTGTTCCTCCCATGGTCAGATGTAAGTGTTGGGTGGGCCTTTCTGACTGGGTCAGATATAAGTGCTAAAGAAGATGAAGACCTACATGGAGGCTAGGCCTACAAATAGCATGAAAAAGGGATGGCTCTATAGAACTTCCTGTGATGAGTAGAATTGAGAGATAGCACCATTTGTTCATGATGATACAATAGTGATGACCCAGACTTGATGAAGATCCAAAGTTGATCCAGACTTGATCCAGAGAAGAAGACTTGTGCTGATGAATTGTGTCAAGAGAATACCTTCCTAGTTAAGAGGGAGTGTTGATGTATTTGTAACTTTGGAATGTATNTGTTCCTATAGGGAAGCATTAGTAATATAATTGAGTCATGTCATACCCTGATGTTCTCATCGAGAGAATCAATAATGTAAATAAGTCATGTAAAGTCATAGAGGGTAACCCTCCTTACTGATCAAGGGTTAAATTCCCCGCAGTTGTGGGGCACTAGGGTTTTTAGACTCTCCTGGAGAAGTTGGCCTTGGTGAGTTAATGTAAGTCGGGTCATTAGTACCCTAGTTGTGGTTACTCAAGCCTACATAACTGAGTTAGGATTACACTAGCCTACATAACAGAATCAAATATTAAGTGAATGAAAGAATATAAATAGAGAGTGAGCGTCTCTAGTTATCACATTCAGTCACTCAAATGGGGCGCATGAGTGAGAGAGGAAGTGCTGGCACAAGTGAGAGAGATCAGCTGTTGAAGATCATATTTATGTTTTCGGCTTTTACTTTTTCTATTGGTGCTCATTCTCTTTATGAGGAAGTTGTAGGGTTTTCTCCTTTATGGTTCCCCCAAGGAAAATTATTTGTGTCTCTTATCTCTTGTGATTATTTCTCTGCATGTTATTCTCTCAGATAAGATCCTAAGATCATATTGCTTGAAATAGATAAATATATAACAATGATTGCCTTGTAAAAGAATGAAAATAAGTTCTTATGGATGACAAAGTGCAAGGAAAATTTTCAAACGCTTAAGCATCTTTTGACGACCGCACTGATACTACGAATTGCGTATCCCGATGGGGATTTCATTTTTTGCATGGATGAAAGCAAAGAAGGGCTCGAAGGAGTCCTCCTACAGAATGATTACGCGATCTATTATGAATTGTGAAAGTTAAAAGAACATGAACAAAACTACCCCACACATGATCTTGAGTTAGCGAACATCATCCACGCCTCGAAGATGTGGAGGCACTACCTCATGGGAAGGAAATTCCTTCTGAAGAAAGACAATATGAGTCTGAAATATTTATTTGAGCAACCATATTTGAATGCAAGGAAATCCAGATGGTTGAATTTCCTTAGTGAGTACCATTTCAAGCTAAAGCATATAAAGGGAAAATAGAACAATATTTCTGATTCTTTGAACTGACAAACTCATGTGATATAGGAGGTGACTTTAAGTCAAACCAATTCAGATTTACACGATAGGATTATAACGGCCAACCGAGTTGACCCTTTCTATGTTGAAATCCTCAAGAACATCCAGAAGGACAGGTTGTTGCAACAACAAAAAGAGTACAAGGTAGATGAAATACGACTGATATGGTCCAAAGAGAGATTACATGTTCCAGAAGGAGGGGACATTCGGTCTAGCATTCTCATGGAATTTCATTGGACACCCTACCTAGGGAATCTAAGATATCAAAAGATGATATCCGCAATTAAGAGACACTTTTTCAGGCCTAATTTGAATGTCAACATAGCATTTTTTATCACAAAATGTCAGGAATGTCAGCTGATCAAAGCTGACCACAAGCATCCTTCGGGGTTGCTGCAGCCATTACCCATTCCGAAATGTAAATGGGAGGCCATTAATATGGATTTTATCATGGTTATATCAAAGAGTAAGAAGAAAAATGATTACATCTTTGTAGTGAATTCGACCTACAAGGCAGTACACGTTGCCGATATCTTCTTGCAAGAGATATTTAGATTGCACAGGATACCTAAGGAAATAATCTCAAATCAAGATACTAAGTTTATCGGGAACTTTTGGAGATCCTTATTCTCTAGATTAGAGATGCATTTGAAATTCATTACTACTTACCACCCATAGACATAAAGGGTAAACCATATTGTAGAGGACATTCTTAGGATGTATATCATGAATGACCCCACCAAGTGGGAAGATTACATACATCTTGTAGAGTTTGCATATAACAATGGATACTAGACTTCCACCAATATGAGTCCCTTTAAGGTACCCTATGGATGGAAGTGTAGAACACCAGTTACTTGGGATAACCCGGTGGATTGAATCATGTTAGGTCCTAACTTATTAAGGGATTTGTAACAATTGGTTGCCAAGGTTCAGGTGAATCTTAAAGAAACACAAGACCACCAGAAAATCTACGCTAAAAAGAAAAGAAAAGATAAAGATTATCAAATAGGCGGCCATGTCTACTTGAAAGTAAAAGAAAAATGAAGCTCATTGAGCATGGGAAGGTTTTGTTAGTTAGCACCTAAATTTTGTGAACCCTTTGACATACTAGCCAAGAGAGGGCTAGTGGCATATGAACTAGTGTTACCTGCTCACATAAGAGTCCAGAATGTTTTCCATGCATCTTTATTAAAGAAAAATGTTTATGATACTAATCATGTGATTGATTGGTCCTTATTACAGGTGGAACCTGGAGGGGATTTTTCCCTTGAACCTCTTCATATATTGGACAGAGAGAGGTGTAGCTCAGGAAGCACACCATAGTCCAGTTGAAAGTGAAATGGTTCAAGTACTTTGAAAACGATGAGGCTACTTGTGAGAATGAAGCAATAATGAGAAATGCTTACCCCTCCTTGTTTCATGATTTCATTCTGAGTCCCAAGAACAACATGGACGATATTGTTCTAAGCTGGGAGGGATGTAATATCCCAAATTTTGACCTAACACTTATGGGCATAAGCCCCATTGATTATGATGGTACTTTGATGTTTTATTTTGGTATATCAGGTCTAGAACCCCACTGCATATGAACATGATGATTTTTTTGATATATTGGGCATAAGCCAATTACATATGTTTTATGTATGAATTTATGTGTTGGGCGTGGACCCTAAAGCACATGATTGATGAGATGTTTTGTATTAAGCGATGAGATCTAGAGCACATGAGTATTTAAATGTTTGTGATGAGTAAGAAGCTTTGGAGCACATGAGTGAGAAGCTATGGAACACATGAGTTATGAAAACCTTTGTGTTGAGAAGAAATCTCAAAAGCACATGAAAATATAAATTCAAAATGTTGGGCATACCAAATTGATGTCAAACATAAGGTATCGAACATTGGATCCTTAACCATTGTATCCTTAGGTGTATCCTACAAATACATCCTAGCATCAGTGTTGAGCAAGGAGCTTTGGAATTGCACTAAGTTTGTAATTCCCTATTTTTAGTGTTGAGTATGGGATATAGATAAGCGCTAGGAGTTATTGAAAATAATTAAATTATGTCGAGTGAAAACTACTCAAATAAAACATTGATCTCATCTGACTTATTTATAAGTGATTAAATAAAATTTTGAATTTATGTATCTCATCAAGTACTGAAAAACTTCCATGTTATACGAGGGAATCCAACATGCAAAGATGTTTAGAGTTTCCTATCCTAGTATACCTAACCACCTACCTGACGGCCTTAATGGAGAAAGTGTCCTAAGTTTAGGGATCATGTTATATGATGCCTAAAGACAAATGTTAACAAATAATATATATAAGTATATATTTTATACATGACATGTATAAAGAGTAACCATATTAATAGTATTAATAGTATAATAACTAAAAAAAGGATCCATTTATTATTATTATTACTAAAAGACAATTAAATATTATAGTACCTGTACAAGATTCCAAATAGGAACTAGTTAAAAGCTCCTAACTTAAATATTAAAAATGCCTAAATTAAATAAAAGGGTTGAATCAAGAAATCAAATGATTCTTGATTTAACTACCCCTTTGAATAAAAAGTATTCCTATAAAGATACAAGCCAAAGAGAGGCTTGGGGATCTTCCATACTTTTTTTCTGATTCATATTCTTCTTGATTATTATCAAGAGAGTTCCTGGAGAACATTCTCCTAAGAGGAAAAATGAGAACTGATTCAGAACCTGATATCCCAATTAGGGAAGCCTTGCCTTACAAGATTTAAGCTACTTGCATGTTGGAACCAGCTCGGGGGGATCTAGATTGAAACCATGAACGGGTCCAGGTCATGGTTGGGTGGAACGTGGTAGTTCCCAAGTGATTCAGTTATCTATACAGAGGTCATATCTTTCTATGAATTTGTTAATGTTGGGTATTTGAGTGTGCAGGTTTTCAGCCATTGAAATAACTTCATCTTGTAGGTATGAGGTTCTTTATTTTTCCATGTAAACTATACAAGTTTTACCATTTGAAGTAGGTTAAATTATTAATTATTATGTAGGATTTTTCTGGAATAAACTAGGTCATATTTTCTACAGTTATGAACCTATCTATGAATGTAAAAGTTTTTTTCTATAGTTCATATCTGAAATTCATTTTCCTAACCAAGCATTCAAGGGTTTTCTTTCCTGGTATATTTATGCAATTCATTTCATGTTTTATAATTTAAAGGTTTATGTTTTATTTCTAAGTTCTTATTTACAATTTACTTTATGTTTTTAATTTTACTTTTCCAAGACATGGAACTACTTAAAACATAGCCTATNGCTCTAAACAGAACATTAGAACATATTAAAATTATAATATATTAAAACAAAACCTAAAAAACAAATCATTCCCATTGTTTATCATAAACAGAACCATAATCAAAATAACAAATTAAATACCAAATTAAAGTCATCGAGACCTCTAATGGTATGAAGTTACATTAGAATTAAACAATATTATAAACCAAATATACAGTCAAGCTATCGTAGACCTCTAAGTTCCGTGAGCAACAGTTCCAGATTCATAATAACCAAAGTATATAATTAATACACAAAATATATTTATCGAAATTGTATATCATAAGAAAACTTCAACATAATAATTCAACCATAATATTAAGCGTATAACTCATCAAAATATCCCATATATAAGAAAAAGGGTCGCTGGATCGAATACTGTGGGTAGTCTTGCCAAACCCAAGACATTTCACACACATATACTTTACAACCATCGTGACCCAGGATCAAATCCTATGGATTTCACCCATAATACAATTAAAAATCACCACATCGACTCTTGTAGGATTCGATATCATCCTTACATCAATTTCCATAAGAATAAAATACAACTCAATACTGTTGCTTGTCAATGTTTCCCTAATTCTTTACGAATTCCATCACACAGGTTGTAACACATTATAACCGTATCCAATAATAAGAACCCCAAGTTAAATTACACGCTATATCTATTACATGGCTCATGACCTGTTAAGAAAAATGATAAACCCTACCATAAACCCATTAAATCCTCTGTCAATGCTAAGAAAATAGCAATGACATTCATTTGTAGGGTAAAACCCACAGTCATGAACTCTTTTATAATTACATGCACAAGAATTAAAATCCATGTTTTAAACCAAAAATCGACATTTGAATTCATCCATTACACAGTCGCTTCTCTAAATGGCGAGAACGCCATTCCCATCTATGGAATGGATCCAAAGGCCAAAATAGCGTTGTTAAAAAACTTATATAAAGAATTTAAAACAAGAATTACAAGTCTACACAGAGTCAAACTAGTTCCCAAACTAAGAATCATAGCCATGATACACAGAGTATGCAAATGTTGTACAAAGTAACCATTATAAACTAATATAGGAATTTACACAGTCCTATACCCAAGGCCTTGCACCATTGCAAGAAATGGTGTTGTCACCATTACCAAAACATAAACATATTAATAAAATGCAGAGCCCATAAGTATTTGCTATGGCCAACAACACTAAACAGAGTAATATTTTCCAAAACCAAAATACATTTAGTCTTGGCCTGAAGATGCTAAACCCAAACAAAAAATCCAAATACATTGTAAGCCAAAACATAAACCAAGGGTTGTGTTATAATATGATAAGCCCTATACATTGTATATCATGTAAAGGTTAAATTACATGATTATTTAAATCAAGGTCATAAAACCATAAAACCATAATGGTAACCAGTGCAAATGTAGGCCTAGTAACACCATCCTTGCGTAAACAACAACTAACAACCGTAATAATAGTCACTAGGATAGGACTGTAAGTTTGTTTGTCATCCAAGCTATGTGCTAGTGACGCGTGGGAAGTATGTCTAGTTCCACCTTTATAGTTAATTTTCCATCATCAAGTGCACCTACATGCGACAAGGAAAGAAATGCATTAGTTCAATAAGAACTAAGTAATCCCTCTAGCGGAAAGTAAAAATAGTTACCTTCCAGGTATGTTTACAAGGGAAACAAGTCCCACCACTCCACCCCTTGAAAATACAAGTTAAGTCAGAATTATTCATAAAACAATAATCGAACTTTATAACCAATGAGTAAGCAATCAAAATAACATACATAGTTATAAATACATAAGCATCGAACTCATATATTAAGCAACATAACGACAACATTGTATTACGTTAATAACCACATCAGGAAAACATAGAGAAGGAATTAAGAATATATTACGACAATATAGTGCAGTGAAACAAAGTACGACACATTTCGTATAGTTCAAGCTAATGTCCAGTTCGGGTAGTATTTGACTAGCATAATAAAAAAAAATTGTAAATTTTGGGGACATTATAGACAATTGGAAGAAACATTATAGAGGTTCTTTATAACAACATAGCTAAAACAAAAATGGCATAGTCTCCAGGCTCCACACACAATGGTTCATTCACATTCTGGAAAATTTTACACAGTCGCTTAAATCTAGGAAAATTGGAGTTGCAGTCTCAAAAACCCTCACGGCTACTTACATTATTAAAATGAGTTGTAAAATAATGAATTTGCAGAGTGGCATAGTTGTCTACGACTCCATGATTTGTAAATAAACACCCTTACTTTATCAAATGTATACATTTTACCAAAGCAATATATCACTTCCATATCACCAACCCAACACAGAGTGGAAAGAAAACCTCACGCCATAAAAACATGCTTCATGACCCAGTTGTCTCCTCAAGATCCATGCAAGAGAGTGACATAGGTATTATCAGTGAAAAGGGGAGGCTTCGTGACCAATATTTCCATCCATCACCATTGCAGAGTTGTCCTCCACACAAAACAAATTACTTGGAAGTTAGACATTTCGTTATGTAAAAAGAATCTTGGTATATAAAGAAAGAAACAAAAAAAATGAAGTTACAATTACCTTCTCGATGCACATACATCACGAAATCAAACATTGCAAACTCCCTTAACATTTGTTTCGAGCATAGAATCGTATAGATGGTGAAAAGGACCAAGTTCGGTGGTTTCTCCACCTCTTGTTACAGGCAGTAAAGTAGCTGAAGCAAGCAACCAAAAGGAGTTGGAGGAAATGAAGCAACTCTTAACATTTCCCAGAACCATAGTGAAATAACTAGCACAGCATTCAAGACCCATTAAAACCTTTAGGGTTTTACAACTCATATTTTGCTGACAACTGGAATTCAGATCGTCTTCACATGGTCCAAGAGGGGGTGAGTTTATGACTCATACCCTTCCTTTCACCATCACACTTAAGTCAACCAGTGTGCCAGTACAAAGGACCGTGCTTAGATTCATATCACTCTTTTCATATAGTTCAATCTACAACAAATCTTTATTATTCATTAGATATTATAACCCTTGGTACATCAAACCTTGATATATATATATATATATAAACATTTAAACTTGTAAAACAAATGATATTTGTTAGAAGGTACTTGTTTGCTTCTTCTATTTGTTTTATTAAAAAGGATTAAAATGGATTAGGGTTAAATCCTTGATCGAACCTTGGGTTTCATTTTTCCTTTTCCCTTATAGCGCCTTAACATAGAGTTTGTTCTTCAACTGTATTATCAATATATCTCATCACTTGCACATAGTGAAATAGAGGTTCATGCATTAGTTTTGATGGCTAAGTAAGACCAAGACCCACCCCTTATGCAGCTCAAGAGAAAAAACATGAAGGAAATGACATTTACAAACTATTAAGTTCAAACCGTATCGTTAAGTCATACTTTATGTCGCAACTTATGTCTTGACGATAGTTCACAAATTAAGAAAGCTAATAACATAAGTATATCACTCTTACTACTAATTAAAAGAATTGTGAAGTATGAATTATAACATCATAGTTAATTATAGTAAATAATTTTATTTATTTATTTATGAATTTTTATGGATGTTACATGTGGTATCAAAGTGAGATTCCAAACACTAGGCCTGATTGGCTCACTCACATATAAGTAAGAAAAACAATGTACTAATTTTATTTAGCAATTATTTCTATCCAAAAATATAAAATCTATTTTGCGGAAAATGGAGAATGTTGAAGCCTCTGTTGAGAATGGTTCTCAGGATAACAACCCTGACAACTTTTATGTAGAGATGAATAATCCAGAATTAATACAAATAATTAGAGATTTAAAGAATGAACTACAAACTGTGAAACATGATAATGAAAGAATTTTGGAGCTGAATGAAATTATTCTAGACAAAATACATAAAAAGGAAAAAACAAATACTATTGAAGCTGATTCTAAAATAACATCTTAGAAACATAAAAGAAAGAAATAAAAATATTCTGATAGTGAATCTTCTTCAGAGGTTAATACAAGGTCACGTAGAGAAAGGCATAAATACATAAGAGACAATAGTGAAAGTGATCAAAAACCCAGGAGAGGGAAGTATAAACCCTATGAAGAAACTTGTGGGGAATTCAAAAAAAACCCTCCCATGTTTAATGGGGAAGTGGAGAAAGGTGAAGAAGAAGAAGCCTTCTGATAGACTACAGGCCAGGATGGCTATTTACAATTTGACCGGAAAAGCTGATATCTGGTGGCAAGATATAAAAAGGGTAAAAAATTTGAAAGAGAGGTACTTAACCTGGAGAGTTTTTAAGAAACATTTAAAAATAAAGTTTCTATCTGAACAATACTACGAGGAAAGAGCTAAGGAGTTCTATGAATTAAAACTGGGTTCCATGTCCATAAAAGAATTGAGCAGCAAGTCTATAAGTCTATTAAGATATGTACCTTAGATAATAGATGAAAGCCTAAAATTCAACAGTTTTTAATATGTCTACCTACTAGCTTCAAAGATAGGATTGAGTTTGATAATACAAAAACTTTGGATGAAGCTATGAGAAAGGATTATTTTTGTTATGAACATAGTAATAAATGGGAAAGTTTACCTAATTGAAAAAATAAAAAGACAAGTCACTTTGACCAGAGAAGAAGAGGCTTTAATTCAAACAAGAGTTTCATAAATAAATATCAGGATTTGTCCAAAAATAACTACCAGAAAATTGATTTTAAGAATAAAGTACCACAGGATACTACCACACTAAAAAGAAAGGATATGCCCAACAAATTTGTTAAAAGTAATGAACAAAGGGAACCTGCCAAATGCTGGGACTGTAAAGGACCACATTACGCCAAGTATTGTTTGAACCGAAAGAGGAACATCAGCAACATACACGCTATACAAGAAGAGGAAATGGTTGGAGATGTGGAAAAAGAGATGCATGAGATAAATGCAGCTCTGCAATTTTTTTTTATTGCGCAACTTCTTCTGCCTCTTAGCTTGCGCACCCTTTATGATTTTTTTTTAATAGGTTCCTTCATGGCAATTTTTTCTTAAACTTAGGTGCTTTGCGAGGTTAGCACACCGATACAACTTGCTTGTTGGCACCATCAGAGGAAGGGGAATGGAGGGTTCAAGTTCAGAGTTCGCTTGAATAGACAAGGTAAGATATGCACTTCTTATTGGGACTAGGATCCCCAGGAACAATAATTTTTTCTTTTCTATTGGACTCTTTCATCATCTTATCATAGTCCACCTCCAATTTCACCAAGGGTGGTTAGTGTCCCATTCGAACACAGCAATCCAAGTGGCCTTGGTTCTTCCGCCATTGTCATGCTCATGGGGTTTTTTGCGTGCTTGTTGTGGCTTGATGTGGCTTTTTCTCTTGATGTTCTTCCTCAATTTCATCTCTTCTGCATCTTTATCTTCACCACCCTTTTTTCCATTGACATGGACTTTGAATACTTGTCCATATTGAAAAACAGAAAATCCCTGCTAGCTAGGGTGGTCTAGGTGAGTTATTTTCCAAACTTTGACATATTTCACCTAAGCAGCATAGATTACAAGCCGTAACTGGCCCTCTGGCCCTTCCTCGATCCCTTGATACAAGGAGTTCCCTCATGGATTTCTCAAAAATGAGCCCACTCACCAACGCTGCAAACTTTGTGAAAGACAGCAAGGACTCTGGTTCGGACCTTGCAGAGTTTGTCGAATTGGGAAAGAACTTTGGTCCCTACTGGAGTCCACTCTGGTGCCATTGACAGGACTGCTAATCTATTGATCTACTAATATCCAAGGATGACTTCACCAGAGACTTCTATCTGGGTCGAATTAACTTGCAAAATATCACCATCTTCCTTATTGTTCTCTCTGGATATACCCAACACACTAAAAGCTATAGCAACAACTTTAGCCTGCAAGGATGCTCGCCATGACACTCCCCAACCCACTTGTAACTACATCTATTTCTTGCTCAACATGACTTAGTGATGTATGCTTGCTACAAGGGCAGACTGATCTTATAGGAAGAGCATTGGGTCATCTTCTGTGTAGGTTTATCCAGGTGCATCATTAGGACAAGACCTTCATCTGGTGTACCTGATTTTATTCTTAGATTTGCTATGATTACCGGTGTCATCACTTCTGGGTATTGAAAGTTGTGATCAAGTATTGATGAGCTAGAAAAACACCATTATAGAGTTTCCCACACTTGATCTGCCTGCAGTGTTGTCCTGTCACAAGCGCCAAATCTCTGTTGAATCTTGATGCATTTAACTGTCTTTTAGTACTAGCCAGCTGTCAAGGAATTTTCATCATTTGTTTCATAATAGGTTTGGTGGCATCTTTAATGTGTATCATCATTTATGTGCAACTTCTACTTGTGGTGCCACATCATTGTTATGCACACACTGCGCTATGGTTTCCTCCAAAATTTCAAAATATCATTTTTTTTGTGTGCCTCGGCTTTATTTTCATGGACTATTTTAAGTTGTTGATGTCAGATCAGGTTGTGCAGTAGTATGAACCTTGTCTTGGAATTCTTGTACCACTCTTTCAACCTTAGCAACATCCACCGCAACTTCATTTGCTTGCACAACCAACTGCTTCACACAGTTCGAATGGACATGTTCCAAGGATTCCTCCTCTATCGATTGCACTATGCTTTGAAGTTTCTACTGTACCAACTGAATATGCCCTGTGAGCTACTCATCTTTTGACTAGAATGCCACAACCTCGGCTTCCCTAACTTTTTCTTTCTCATGAACGGTATACACTTCCTGCTGCAAGATTTTGATCTCTGCATTCTTAATGACCTTCTACTGGAGGGGTAGCTTCTACATTTCCACCTTTGCAGCACTGATGCGCTCATCTGCCTCTCACACACTCTATATTATTTTCTTAGTTGTGTCATCTTTGAGCAATGTTCCCCATTTAATGGTCACAAGAACATCTGCGGCCTTTGTGTAGAGTGCATCTCCTTCTTTGATTTTCTCAGCAGCTTCAGACACTGCTCTTTTTCTTTCTACAAGCACCTCTAGGAGTGTGCTTGGCATCTGCCTGGCTTACAAATATTCCACTTGGTGCTGAAGATCTTGCATGATCTTCGCAAGGTTGGCGAATTTAGCCAGGGAATATTCATCTTCTTGCCCTGCCCCTGGTGGGATTGCTGCAATGGAATTCTTAATAGAGTCCACCAACATGAAATGATTTTGTTCATGGGCTAATATTTCCTACTCCTTCTCAGCAAGGAGGTTGATGCCCTCTTGCAATTCCCGATCCTTTCCTTCCAACAGGGCCTTGTGTAGCTTGGCCTTCCTTTGCTACTTTCCTTCCTGGTAAGCAATGGCATTTCTCCTTTGCCAAAGTTCGGTTGTGGTTGTCTGTTGAATTCTATAGACTTCCTCCAAGAGCATCTTGGAGAAGTCTATCTCGGTGCTGTTATCACCAGGACCTACACTTGTCTCTTCATTCGCTCCTAGTGAATGCTTCTGAATCAACACTTTGATCAGCGGAACTAACGTTGGTGTAATTAGTAGCACTTTGGGATCAACACCATATGTTTTGGCCTCCACAGTGTCCTCAATATTGTTAATGGCTATTGTCAGCTTATTGAGGTGATCTTGGACTTAGGTAGCAATGCTTACTTGCCGTGCCTTTATACTGGTGAGGTTATCTTGTGCAACTTTAGAAACAACAATGGAAAGTTCCTACAGCTCATCCTCAGTCAACCTGGCCTTCCTCTGGATGCACACGGGTCTATGCCTGCACCTTATCTCAACCTGGTAGATGCTCTGAATGATGCTAGTCCAAGTCATCCATATCATCATTGTCCTCGATGTGTTCTTGCGATAGATTATCTTGGGTATCGTCGCCTTCATGCTCTTCAACATTAACTTGATGAATTGGTGGTTCTTCTGCGTTTTGTTCTTTAGGCAGCGGCTCTGCAAGTGTGTCGCGTCGTTTCTCTGGTGAAAGATTGAAGATTTCATCCATATCA
Organism: Pseudotsuga menziesii; assembly: GCA_001517045.1. Classification (NCBI taxonomy): domain Eukaryota; kingdom Viridiplantae; phylum Streptophyta; class Pinopsida; order Pinales; family Pinaceae; genus Pseudotsuga; species Pseudotsuga menziesii. Next base: position 132,580 of record LPNX010147518.1, read on the forward strand.
TTGTCTATCACCATAAATCTCACTTGGTGTACTTGTTGAAGCGAATATTTTATAGAAGGATGGTTTATATTATGTGCATCAGCTTGAAACTTGATGAAGACAGTGTACATGTGCATAGTTGTGGCGCGGATCCTGTGGGACCGTCGGACAACCTGACGTAGTGCCTCTGCATGCATAAAGAATACAATGTTGTTATCTTGTTGGTGATCATTGTCCACCTTATATTCCCATAGATTTGGGTACCTTACACCCAGGAAATATAGCGGGACATCCATTTGTACATAGTTTGGAGGGTCATCCCAGACAGTGAAGGAAATCAAAATTAGTAACCAGGAATAGTAGAATTTGTGATCTTCCTTGTGCTGTGCCAGCATCACATATTCGATCAGTGAGTTTAGCAAGTACTGTGATTAGTTGAATTGATATGGATTTATTCAGGAATGCAATAGAATACACAAATAATCACAGAAACAAATATGCAGCAGAAATAACACTTCATCTCATTAATGAATAACTGAAACTTGTTTACATACATAATGGAAATAAACTAGCTAGAGTGTTGGTAGCTTATCTTTGAGAAGAGATATGGCAGCTGTTGCCACCTTTTCACACACTTGGATCACATGGCAGAAATATTCAAGCCACTCAGTGTGTCCTTGGAGGCAAGTCTCGAGTCAATGCTGTCACCTTGTTCTTGACTCCTCCGTTTAGGCTCAACTCCTAACGAAGCCAAGGGGAGTAGAACCTATTAAGTTACTAGGGATGATTTCTTAGTGTAATGATGTTGTACTGAATCAGTTATTTAGGAGTTTGAATTTTTTAACTATAAACAATCAAGATGACAAGATACGAAGATACACACGAAAGCACAAAGTTGATACACAATATATATATATGAAGCAAAAAAGACCAGTGCCTTAATAATGGAGTCAAAAGAGATCAGTGTGCTTGCATGTGTTTGGAATAAATGTTTTGCGATTGCATCTTGGTATGTTTTAAGTTAAAAATGAAGTATGAATTGATTAAATTAGGCTAAAGAGGGACTCCAGATATACCCGAGAGTACTTGGAGTATGTCCAAAACAAAGCCTATACGGCTACCCGCAAGGAATATGTGGGATGAAATGGAGTCTCTGGGGCTATCTTCGTAACGCACCCATTAGGGTGTGACAGAGATCGGCGCTCAGTAGGTTCCCGCTTCCTTTGCGTATTTTTCCACCGTAAAGGTTTGGTCGAGGTGTTGGATTTTCACCTGATGGTTTGTTAATTAGGGAGGGTGAGTCCTAATTATGCTATTCACCCAAGTGCTTTTGATACAGCTTGACTTCTCGGATGAACCGCAGCCAAGTGCAGAGCATACACACTAGAGTCTTGTAAATTTTAATAATTTATTAAGAGATGTGTTCTTGTTTAAAAGAAAAGCCTCCAAGAACCTCTTTCAATCCAAGTGGATCTCAATCTGGGAATCAAGGAGGGGTTAATTTTAAATCTGCTGAAAAACAAAAGATAGAAAAAATAAAACAACTACACAAATATGGTTTTCTGATTAATCCTACCACGAATCTCTTTCCCCTATCGGGTCACTCGGAAAATCGTGGGGTAAGTATTATGCTTAATTTTGAAAGTAATATATGGAATATGGAATTAACAACAAGATCAAATATACTACCCTGCAAATCAGATCAATTCTAGTAAAAGGAAATCAACAGAAAATGACGAAAATGGCACCGATGCGAATCCCCCAAGGGGGGATGGGGAATGGGCTCGAAAGAGCCTATTCAAAGGATGATTTTATTACAGAGGTTACAATATCAAAGCACTGATAAAATAGAGCTTTCTTGGTCCTTATACAGGATGAAACCAACATATTACAGTTTATACAAAAAAAATTACAAATTATGTGACAAAAGAGAGACCCCTGGGGGGATTTGAGCGCTCCAAAAGCCACTTTGGACAGCATCTTCCTTTATTATCTGTCAGAACTGATAAATGAAAGCAATCTAATTAGAATAACAAATTCCCCACAGTACTTTAAGAGTACCTTGGTTCAGCCTACTTTATCTCAAAAAATTGATGAAATTAAACTAGCTAAACCGACGAAAAAGGAACCAAGGAAAGCAAGCTTTCCTTGGGATCTTGGATTGCTGTTTGGGTAGAAAATTAAAAGCACTGATATTGCAGAATATTTAAATTATTGAACAGCAAAAGAAACTACCTTAACAACAAGCTATTGATTTTTCACTAAAATACTTGCGAAACTAAGGCAATTTTAGCTAGATCTCTTGAATTTGAACTTTATGCACAAAATGAAACTAAGATCTAGAAATTTGGAGGGATCTTGATAATTAGATATATGTATGCTTTTCTTGATGAGATAGATCAGATTTAAAAAGAAACCTTAAAGTAACCAATTTGAGGAAAGTTTAATAATTTTTAAAGGAGGAAGAGAGAGAAAGAGTGTTTGAAGCCTGGAAATGTTGGGCTTTGGATTCCGCTTTGGTGGAACACTGAGGGACTATGTCATTCGTAAGATACTGAAGATGAGGAAGATTCAAACCAGCTCAACCTCTTCTACCAGTGAGATCATCTGCAGCTTTAAAATCCTTGCACAGACAGATGGTTAAAACATAGGTGCTACCGAAAGAGATGATTGGAAAGCATGCAATTAAACTTAAAATACATACAAATCCAATAGATCTAGAAAAAGCAGCAGTAAGAGCATAAATCAAACTAGAATAAACTCTTACCCTAACAGGAGGGATCTCTCTCCTTCAAGGCCAACAATTAACCAGCAAAGCAATGATAAACAAAAGCAGATTATACCTCATAAGCATTTGACAATCAACATCCACACATGAAGAGCATTACACCATAGATCTTGCCTCCAAAGCTTCTTTAATCCAGAATGAAAAAACAATACAGCACAAGAGCAACAACACCTCAATCCCAGTTCTAACTAGCTTGGAAGAGGAGGTTGTGCCTTGATTTATACAATTTGCAGACCATCTAGCCCAGGGGGGCGCAATTCCTCATGGAATCAAGTGAAATCATCTGATGGATAGTTCATCAATGCAGAACTAAGGCTGAATTGAGCCTACTTGTCAACCGGGGGCCTGATCTGGCTGACACATCAACCCATACACTGACACATCGGCCCACAGCTCATCCAGGAGAGCCAAAACGTGTTGAGGAGAGAGGGAGGGCACAATTCCCCATGAAGACCACTGTAGATCAGCTCTAGATCTGATTTGGTCCCCTCCTTTAATCAAGGATTTGTCAGATCCAGTTAATCTGCTCCAGATCTGATTGATTTCAGTCAAATCGGTTGAGAATCCATTGAGTTATTGATTTTGGATTTGCTCCATTATTCATCAATTTATTAATTAAAATAATCAATAATTGACTTTTGGGGCTTTCTGACCTGAGTGATGGAAGATCACTCAAAACTTAGGAAATAGTGGGTACATGGGTTTGCATGGTGCTCTTAGCTTTAAAATGAGCACCTACATGACTGAAACTGATTATTTGGCCCGCTTTTATTACAGACTCAATTTTTCCAATAAAACTATTAAAAAATAGCCTAAGTTTTGGAAAAATTAAAATTTTAATAAAAAACACTGAAAAAACTAAAAAATTGAAAAATTGAAAAACACCTAGGGGGACTTAGACATGTTCATATGACTAAAAAATGATGTCTAGCATGCTTACAAATTGACACATAGACTCTAATAACCTCAATAGGCACAAATGCCAAGCTGACCACCCCAACTTTGGAGGTATGGAGTGAAAAACTTAGAAATTATCAGTCGTTTATTCAACAACCATTAATAACCAAGGGAAAAAACACCCTGGGCTGATTGGATTGACAAATGAAGTCTAAGAGACCGAGTCTTTTACAGACACTATCATGCTAGAACATTTATTACAATTCCCCCATGGGGTATGAACATGTGATATGATACAATAAAGCTTCCCGGAAGCAAGACTGAAGGTTCTCTGAAGTCCGAACAAGTTATCCCTGTCCGGTTCACCAGGCTCACTTGATAGAAAACCACTAAGCGTAACTTAGGTGGTAACATTCTGGCTCCAACTGTTGGACGTGTGCTCGATCTAGTCTTTTGAGGCAAGGAGAGGATACAAGAACATCAGAATCTTTGGTTTCGTAGACCCTGTAAAAACATCTCAACTTGACAAGAAAAACCTCAGTAGCACAAGTTTTATAAAAAACAAATGAACCATTAAGTTGATTTATTTAAACAACATAAATGTAACTAACTAAAAGAAGTAAAGTTTTATTATAGCTAAAAATAGAAATGCAGAAAGTAAATGCATGATATAAAAAGGGTTAAGTGTAATAAAAAATCCAATGTAACCACCTAAGCATTTTATTGACATAAAAAAAATTTCCTTGTCTTTGGTTACCAGCCAAAGTAAGGATACCTTATTCAGAAAATGCAAACCTGCATGATGATTCAGGATGGGCGGGATGGATGGGAGATCATAGGCATGAATAATGTCATAAAAATTCTTCCCCAACTTGTATGTGCTCATGCAGGCTGCTTCTATCCATGACTGGATAGGATTGATATACCAATCAGAATGATGAGGCAGATTGACTACATCATCATACTGATCATCGGGGCTTATCAAATGATAACTTGTTGCACAAGCCCCAAGTAGCTCCAAATCATAAGGAACCTCTATATGTGAAAAAGATGGCTGAGACTGATATTCCATTGGCTGCATTACATCTGACTTTTCACAATATTGTTTCTCAATGTCTTCATTTCTGATACGCTTGTGCGGCTCTACATGGTATGATTTTGAATGATCACATGAAAATTCTGAATGCTCCTCTTCCATACTAAGGTTTTCCCAGGCATCCAGATCTGTGCTTCCCTCTATGGATGTATCATAGATTGGACTTCCACAAATTTTTGAATAAACACTCCCATTGTTGGACATATCATGGATGGGATTCTCCATAAAATTTTCACAAGTTGGATTACCTATGAAATTCCAATAGTCATCGCTCCCATCCATGTCATATGTGGGGGGCTCTTCATCCATGGCATCATGCTCCTGCCTATCCATGTCTTCCTTGTATTCATAACAATATTCTTTAGATAAAATGTTACAAGGAAATAAAATTTCCAAACCTTCATCAACATGAGGAGAACAAGGTCTAGTGTCACCACACACTGTAGTGATCTTATCATAGGTTTCTTTATAAGCTCTTGTTATGATATCATGAATAGGATATTCAATATTATCTTCAATCAAGGAGATTTTTTGGACATATTCAATGGGATCACTTGGTATGTGTTTCTCAGTGGATTTCTCTAGAGGGATTTCTGGAAAGGTATCAGCATTGCAACACACTTGAGAATACACCAAATCTTCAATGTATTCATATATGGTGACATGAGGAGATTCTTCAACAATGTGTTCCATCATGGGCTCCTCCTGGAACTCTTCAATATGATCATCTTGGATTTTCCCTTCCTCAAAATCTTGCTGTGTATTGGGAGATACCTCATTTTCTTTAAGAAGAAGCTTGATTGCTTCATTTCTT
>LPNX010147518.1:139338-166806 GCA_001517045.1 Pseudotsuga menziesii
TCGAGTCAATCCTGTCACCTTGTTCTTGACTCCTCCATTTAGGCTCAACTCCTAACGAAGCCAAGGGGGGTAGACCCTATTAAGTTACTAAGGATGATTTCTTAGTGTAATGATGTTGTACTGAATCAGTTATTTAGGAGTTTGAATTTTTTAACTATAAACAATCAAGATGACAATATACGAAGATACACACGAAAGCACAAAGTTGATACACAATATATATATATATATGAAGCAAAAAAGACCAGTGCCTTAATAATGGAGTCAAAAGAGATCAGTGTGCTTGCATGTGTTTGGAATAAATGTTTTGCGATTGCATCTTGGTATGTTTTAAGTTAAAAATGAAGTATGAATTGATTAAATTAGGCTAAAGAGGGACTCCAGATATACCCGAGAGTACTTGGAGTATGTCCAAAACACAGCCTATACGGCTACCTGCAAGGAATATGTGGGCTGAAATGGAGTCTCTGGGGATGTCTTCGTAACACACCCGTTAGGGTGTGACAGAGATCGGCACCCCGAGGTCACTTTTCAGTAGGTTCCCGCTTCCTTTGGGTATTTTGCCACCGTAAAGGTTTGGTCGAGGTGTTGGATTTTCACCTGATGGTTTGTTAATTGGGGAGGGTGAGTCCTAATTATGCTAGTCACCCAAGTGCTTTTGATACAGCTTGACTGATCAAACGAACCGCAGCGAAGTGGAGAGCATACACACTAGAGTCTTGTAAATTTTAATAAGTTATTAAGAGATGTGTTCTTGTTTAAAAGAAAAGCCTCCAAGAACCTCTTTCAATCCAAGTGGATCTCAATCTGGGAATCAAGGAGGGGTTAATTTTAAAGCTGCTGAAAAACAAAATATAGAAAAAATAAAACAACTACACAAATATGGTTCTCTGATTAATCCTACCACGAATCTCTTTCCCCATTCGGGTCACTCGGGAAATCGTGGGGTAAGTATTATGATTAATTTTGAAAGTAAGATATGGAATATGGAAGTAACAACAAGATCAAATATACTACCCTGCAAATCAGATCAATTCTAGTAAAAGGAAATCAGCAGAAAATGACGAAAATGGCACCGACGCGAATCCCCCCAGGGGGGATGGGGAATGGGCTCGAAAGAGCCTATTCAAAGGATGATTTTATTACAAATGTTACAATATCAAAGAAATGATAAAACAGATATTTCTTGGTCCTTATACAGGCTGAAACCAAGATATTACAGTTTATACCAAAAAAATTACAAATTATGTGACAAAAGAGAGACCCCTGGGGGGATTTCAGCGCTCCAAAAGCCACTTTGGACAGCGGCTTCCTTTCTTTTCTGTCAGAACCGCTAAATTACAGTGAGATAATTATAATAACAAATTACCCACAGAACTTTAAGGGTACCTTGGGTCAGCCTACTTTATCTCAAAAAATTGATGAAATTAAACTAGCTAAACCGACGAAAAAGGAACCAAGGAAAGCAAGCTTTCCTTGGGATCTTGGCTTGCTGTTTGTGCAGCCAATTAAAAGCACTGATATTGAAGAATATTTAAATTATTGAACAGCAAAAGAAACTATCTTAACAGCAAGCTATTGATTTTTCACTAAAATACTTGCGAAACTAAGGCAATTTTAGCTAGATCTCTTGAATTTGAACTTTATGCACAAAATGAAACTAAGATATAGAAATTTGGAGGGATATTGATAATTATATCTATGTATGCTTTTCTTGATGAGATATATCAGATTTAAAAAGAAACCTTAAAGTAACTAGTTTGAGGAAAGTTTAATAATTTTTAAAGGAGGAAGAGAGAGAAAGAGTGTTTGAAGCCTGGAAATGTTGGGCTTTGGATTCCGCTTTGGTGGAACACCGAGGGACTATTTCATTCATAAGATACTGAAGATGAGGAATATTCAAACCAGCTCAACCTCTTCTACCAGTGAGATCATCTGCAGCTTTAAAATCCTTGCACAGACAGATGGTTAAAACATAGGTGCTGCCGAAAGAGATGATTGGAAAGCATGCAATTAAACTTAAAATACATACAAATCCAATAGATCTAGAACAAGCAGCAGTAAGAGCATAAATCAAACTAGAATAAACTTTTACTCTAACAGGAGGGATCTCTCTCCTTCAAGGCCAACAATTAACCAGCAAAGCAATGATAAACAAAAGCAGATTATACCTCATAAGCATTTGACAATCAACATCCACACATGAAGAGCATTACACCATAGATCTTGCCTCCAAAGCTTCTTTATTCCAGAATGAAAAAACAATACAGCACAAGAGCAACATCACCTCAATCCTAGTTCTAACTAGCTTGGAAGAGGAGGCTGTGCCTTGATTTATACAATTTGCAGGCCATCTAGCCCAGGGGGGCACAATTCCTCATGGAATCAAGTGAAATCATATGATGGATAGTTCATCAATGCAGAACTGAGGCTGAATTGAGCCTACTTGTCAACTGGGTGCCTGATTTGGCTGACACATCAACCCATACACTGACACATCGGCCCATAGCTCATCCAGGAGAGCCAAAACATGTTGAGGAGAGAGGGAGGGCGCAATTCCCCATGAAGACGACTGTAGATCAGCTCTGGATCTGATTTGATCCCCTCCTTTAATCAAGGATTTGTCAGATCCAGTCAATCTGCTCCAGATCTGATTGATTTCAGTCAAATCGATTGAGAATCCATTGAGTTATTGATTTTGGATTTGCTCCATTATTCATCAATTTATTAATTAAAATAATCAATAATTTATTTTTGGGGCCTTCTGACCTGAGTGATGGAAGATCACTCAAAACATAGGAAATAGTGGGTCCATGGGTTTGCATGGTGCTCTTAGCTTTAAAATGAGCACCTACGTGACTGAAACTGATTATTTGGCCCACTTTTATTACAGACTCAATTTTTCCAATTAAACTATTAAAAAATAGCCTAAGTTTTGGAAAAATTAAAATTTTAATAAAAAACACTGAAAAAACTAAAAAATTGAAAAATTGAAAAACACCTAGGGGGACTTAGACATGTTCATATGACTCAAAAATGATGTCTAGCATGCTTACACATTGACACATAGACTCTAATAACCTCAATAGGCACAAATGCCAAGTCGACCACCCCAAATTTGGAGGTATGGAGTGAAAAACTCAGAAATTATTAGTCGTTTATTCAACAACCAATAATAACCAAGGGAAAAAACACCCTGGGCTGATCGGATTGACAAATGAAGTCTAAGAGATCGAGTCTTTTATAGACACTATCATGCTAGAACATTTATTACAATTCCCCCATGGGGTATGAACATGTGATATGATACAATAAAGCTTCCTGGAAGCAAGACTGAAGGTTCTCTGAAGTCCGAACAAGTTATCCCTATCCGGTTCACCAGGCTCACTTGATAGAAAACCACTAAGTGCAACTTAGGTGGTAAAAGCAGCTAAATGCCTCTGAACTCTATGTTAAAATGAGGCTCAAAGGCCTATATATTATTCAGAAACAATGGAAACCATACACATCCAAAAACCTAACCCTAGGAGGTGAAACGGCAGAATGTGGGCCTCGTTGGGTAACTTGGTACATCAATTTCCTGGGGTCGTAACTTTAGCATACTACCTCCATTTGACGTGCATGATACATCGTTAGAAATATATGTTTAAGGAATACATCCATAAACAACAAATATTGAATTTGAAATGGACTCATATTTTCTCGACCATTCAATGCCAAAAAGACGTTGTTTAAGGCCTCAAAACGGCTCCAGAAGTTTAGGACCTGAAACTGCCAAAAATAGTAAATTGTGCTACAATTAGGGAAACTGGAAAACTGAAAGAAACAATGGTGGGGCTCCAACTAGAATAGGTGGGTGGCCACCAATATCCTCTTGGATCATTCCTTCCCCCTTAGGAAGCAATGGTCCCCATTGTGTTGAGTTCCTCCATGAGATGAAACTTCTGCTGAATTTGGTCCCTGGTGAGCCACTTTCCTTGGTGAAGGAGTTGGCCTGCATTGACAACTTGATATAGATGGATCTTCTACTAGAGGGTGTTCTTGATCTCTATGTCCATAATCCTATCAGTTGTGTCTTGTTCCATGTAGTCTGGGTTTAACTCTGTTTGTGTGAATTGTTTTGCAACGTCTGATGTATCCAGTAGATGTGGAAAGTAGGGCTGAAGGCGGTCCACATTGAACACTAGGTGCAGACCAAGGAATGGTGGAATACTGAGCTTAAAGGCATTGTTTCCGATAGCTTTGGTGATGGTGTATGGCCCATATCAAAGCAGGCGAATCTTGCGGTGGGGTCCAGTGAGGCGCTCCTTCTACAAATGTAGCCACACTCTTTCCCCCACCTATAAGTTGTGTTGCACCTGATGCTGATCATGTCGTTGCTTGTACTTAGAATTGGACCTGTCCAATATGTCATGAACCTGTTGGAAAATGTGCTAAATGTGCTCAATTAAGTTGGTCGCCTTAGAAAATTCAGACTAGATAGTAGTTGAATCATTCTCAGTATCTGCAAATGGCATCGCTACGTCAATGGGACATAGTGGATGGAATCCCAAGCCCACTTGAAAGGGGTTGTGGTTGGTTGAGATGTGTAGGGATTGGTTATAGTTGTGTTGTACATAGGGGAGGATCTCATCCCATGTGCGTGGATGCCTTGAGTTGTACATGTGCAAAATGTGTAGGATCATCTTGTTGAAGACCTCTGTTTGGCCATTAGTCTGGGGATGGAAAGCTGTGGACTTTGTGAGCTTGGTTTCTAGCATTGACCATAGACCATAATGTACTAAGGAACCTATTGTCCCAGTTTGAGATTATAGACTGTGGGATCCCAGATTGTACCCACACTCATTCAAATAAGAGTTTAGCAGTGGCTTCTGCTGTGATATTGTTCTTGCAGGCTGCCAATATTGCCATCTTTAAGAATCTGTCAATGACCACAAACACATAATCATTTCTATGCTTAGTAGAAGGAAGTCCTGACATGTAATCCATGGAGATGGATTGCCAAGGTCGACTAGGGGTAGGAAATGAAGTATAGAGGCCTTGCTTCTTGATGGATGGTTTTGCAATGGCGCAGGCAGTGCAGGATCAGATGTACTTCCCGACGTCATGTCGAAGGTTTGGCCAATAGAAATACTTTTGCAGTACTGCCACTATTTTCTTGACCCCAAAATTCCCAGGGACCCGACTATAGTGCGCTTCCCAAATCATCTTGGCACACTCACTTGAAGGAACACAAAGGTGTCCCATGTGACATAGCAGTACATACTGGAGGTGAAATTTTGGAACTTGGTTTCCCTCTAAGAGTGTCTGGTATGTGTGGCTGAATTCTAGATTACTCTTGTAGAGAAGTGGCCAATCATAAGTCTCATGCCCACAAGAGTTGAGCACGGTGGTTATTGCCACGATCAGTGGTCGACTGAGGAAATCTGCAACATTATTTGTGCTTCCCTTCTTATACTTGATGTTCAAATGAAACTGTTGTAGATATCTAGACCACTTCTGATGGAGATCGTTCTGTAACTTCCCTTGTGTCTGTATGAACTACAGGGGTCGGTGGTATGTGTGGATGATTGTTTCCTTCCCCAAAATGTAATGCTTCCATTGTTAGTCAGCCTGTATAATGGAATACATCTCTTTGTCATACGTGGGATATTTACAGACTATGTCGGATAGTGTCTCACTATGATATTCCACTGGATGCCCTTGTTGAGTAAGGACTACCCCAATAGCATAGTTAGAGGCATTTGTCTCGATCTCAAATGGTTGTTGAAAGTCTGGTGATGTGAGCACTAGGGCACAGTAGAGGTGATGTTTCAATTCTGCAAATGTATTTTTCTAAGTTTTTGACCAAAATAATTTTTCTTTCGCTCCTCCCTTGGTGACTTGACTCAAGGGCCAAGTGATATGAGAGAATCCCAACATGAACCTGCGGTAGAAATTAGCAAGGCCCAGAAAGCTACGAAGCTTTGTTAGAGTAGTTGGGGCTAGCCAATCCCGAATGACTTGGATCTTGGTTGGATCCACATGTACTCCACACTCATCTATAATGTATCCTAGATACTGAACCTGGGCCATGCCAAATGTGCACTTGTCCAAATTGGCACACAACTTGTGTTGCCGCAATGTTTGGAGGACCTGTCCAATGTGGTGGAGGTGCTCTTCCCAAGTCTGGCTGAAGATCAAGATGTCATCCAAGTATACTAATACAAATGAGTTGGTGAATGGATGCAAGATGTCGTCCATCAGTCTCATGAAGTTTGCAGGAGCATTTGTTAGCCTGAAAGGCATTACCAACCATTCGAAAAGGCCCTCCTTAGCTTTGAAGGCAGTCTTCCACACATCGGTACCTAGTGATACTTGGAATTTAAGTCGATCTTGATAAAATACTTTTCCCCTTTAAGCTGGTCCAGGAGGTCATCAATCCATGGGCTCGGGTACCTATTCTGGACAGTGATCTTGTTCAGCACCCAATAGTCAATACAAAGTCTCCAAGTCTCATCCTTCTTTTGTACCAACACGATTGGGCTCCCATAGGGTGATGAACTTGGATGGATGTGACCCTTCTACAATAGCTCTTGAATTTTACTCTTGATTTCATCATTCTCTAGAATGGAGCGTCAATGGATTGGTCCATTGGACAGTGGCGCACCTGGGGTCAGATCGATGGGGTGCTTAACTTGACAGTGGAGAGGCATCGCGATGGGTGAGGTGAATATGTACCAATACTCCTCCATGACCTTGTCCATTTGTTGTTGTTGTACAGAGGGGCCCTATCGGGAGGTCGTGGCCACGATATTCTTCTTTCCTTGAGGGCGGATCATCAAGAAAACAAACTTCCTAGTTTTTGAAATGAGCTTACTGCATTATTTTGCAGTAACCAAAGAGATAGTGGCAGGAGGTGGTATCTCTGGTATCCTATACAAATTATTTCCCAACGTAATAATAATAGCGTGAGGCCGGGACTCATACACAGCATGTCGCTTCCATAAGTATGGTTGACCTAATAATACATCACAAACATCAAGAGGATCAATATCACATAATACCTCATCGATGAAGGGCTTGATGCTATAGGGAAGGCTACACTGCTAGCTGACGTGGAGATACCGTCCTTGGTGAATCCATCTAATGGTGTATGGATGTGGGTGTGCTGTGGTCGGAAAACCCAACTGCTTCATGGCCTCTATTGAAATCAAGTTCTTTTGTCTCCCACTGTCAACAATGAACTATAGCAAGGAACCCTTTACCCACATCTGGGAGTGGAAAAGACGCTCCTCCTCCTCTGAATATTCTGGTTCTTCCTTTTGGATCTTCATGGTAGCAATGGTGGAGTTGGGCTCTGCATCGATAATATTCTTCCCTCTGTCATTCCCCTTCTTGGGTTTTGATTAAGTGTCAGAGTATGCATCTAATTTAGAATCCTTTATCTCGGCCAACAGTGACTGCCTGGCCCGACACTCACTTGTGTTGTGAGTGGGGCTCTTATGGAACTCGCACCACTTCCCGCTTCCTTCTTTGACTTTGCAGTGCTGCTCTTTACTTGAGGCGTTAGAAAGTTTTCTTGATTTGACATGCCTTGGTTGTGTCCTTGGTTATGCATTTTGGGGCACCTTTACCTTGCTTCTGATTCGCAGATCCAAAGTCTCGCTTTTTCTGTTTGAATTTTTGCTCAATTTTGGCAGCATACCGATATGCCGTACCAAGTGAGGAGATGTCAAGGAACTCCATTTCCTCTTGAATGTATCTATGCAGAGAACTGCGGTACTTCAGCACCAAATGTTTATGTGAATCTTTGATACCCACCTTGGTGCGCAGGTTATGGAACATATTCTTTAGCTCATGCACATCTTGATCTCTTTGCTACCGCAGCGTAGTCCATTGTATGTACTTGTCCTCATAGCTCCCCACCAGATAATATTGTCCCTTTATGGAATCTCGAAAATAATTCCAAGTGGATATGACCGAGAATAGAGAGTTTTCATCCTCGTCCTTTCTCTCACAGTAAGTTTCCCACCAGTCCTTGACATGGGGGCCGGATTTGAGTAGAGAAAAAGTAATCTTTTCCTGGTTAGAAAAGTCGGGAACCGAGAAATATCCTTCTAATAGATTCAACCATCTATATATGACATCTGCATCTATTTGGCCATCAAAAATGGGAATGTTGAACTTTACTTGTACCTTAAAAGGGTTTGTGCCTCTAGAGTGGCTTCTAGATGCAGATGCGCCGCCAGTGGGAAGTCATTGAAGGATTTGGATGAAGTTATCCATCATCACGTTCCTTTGTTTTTCAAGGGCCTCCTTGAGCAACATTTTGATAGGATCTTCTGCGCCCTCATATTTTGTTTCATCCCCCATAGGTGGCCATCGAGATTTGCGAGGCTAATCTTGCAAAGGTTCAACCAGATCGAGCCCTAACTCTTTATACCCCACCCTCGTTAGGGACATGCAAAGAATGATTGAGAAAGAGTAGATTGCTCTGATACCACTAATCCGGATTTATACAGGAATGCAAAAGAATACACAAATAACCACATAAACAAATATGCAGTGGAAATAACACTTCATTTCATTAATCGATAACTGAAACTTGTTTACATACAAAATGGAAATAAACTAGCTAGAGTGCTGGTAGCTTATCTCTAAGAAGAGATGTGGTGGATACATGCCTCTGAACTCTATGTTACAATGAGGCTCGAAGGCCTATATATTATTGAGAAACAATGGAAACCCTACACATCCAAAAAACTAACCCTAGGAGGTGAAACGCCAGAATGTGGGCCTCGTTGGGTAACTTGGTACATCAATTTCCCGGGGTCATAAATTTAGCATACTACCTCCGTTTGGAGTGTATGATACATCGTTAGAAATATCTACTTAAGGACTACATCCATAAATGGCAAATATTGAGTCCGAAATGGACTCATATTTTTCCAACCATTCGATGCCAAAAAAACGTCGTTCAGGGCCTCAAAACGGCTCAATAAGTTTAGGACTTGAAAACTGCCAAAAATAGTAAATTGTGCTACAATTAAGGAAACTAGAAAACTGAAAGAAAAAATGTTGGGGGTCCAAGTGGAATAGGTGGGTGGCCACCAATATCATCATGTATCATGAATTTTTCTCCCAGTGCACATAAATCTGCAATTTCCACTACTGTTGCCGAACATTGCATCGGTATCATCTTCTGAAATATTTTACAAGATAAGATTTTTGCAGGAACATGGACACTTTTGTCCTAGATGGGGCCAAGCAAGTAGCCCTGGACCGCTTGCTAAAGGTTATGCTTCTGTTTAATGGGTTTAGTATTGTTCTTAGCTAGGTAAGGGAGAGGATCTTTTCCTTCACTTGGGATTCCCATTATCCTTGCAATTAATTCAGCATTAATTGGATATGGATGATTCGGCCATAAGTATCCTTCATGGAAGCAGACCGGTAACTGCTTCACGTATGTAGTGACCTATATGCTATGGCCAAAGTGAGGCATTAACAGCATGTTAGTTAGACTTGTACTGGCCAGTCCGTCAGTCCATTTCTTTGGCTTTATCACTTGGGAATCACTTGTAGCGGCCTGGGTTATGTTCATGTAGTATTTTATCTGTATCCCTTCTTGTTGTCGAGTGTTGTAGCCTTGGAACTTCAATACCGCCAACTTGGGGAGGATGTCGTGCAACAAGGTCATGCCAACAAGAATCCGTGGTGCTATCAAGGTGGTTATTGCTTTCTTTGGAAGATCTACCTCGATTGCATCATCTCTTCTTGGCCAAATGTAATAAGGGAAATTCCGGTCAGCCCGCTCAACCTCTGGCTCTCTTTGTGGTAGCCGCACCTTTAGTTCCTATATTTTCTGGTTGCTCAGTAGTAGGTTCCTTTCCTCATTCATCTGGAGAGTTCGGAGCCTTACGCTTCCTCTGTTTCACTAATGTTCATGCATATGCTTCTCCCAATTGCATCTCACTAGGCTGCCACAGTTCTTTGTTCGGTCACATAGCTGCTTGTTGTGGTCCTGGAACAAATGTCCTTCTTTGGATTGGGTTTGGTACAATATGCGAACCAGGGGTTGGAATGGTAGCATGACCACCCTGCACATTTTGTTGCTTTCTTATTCTTGGCATTGTGTCGATCTCTGGTGGCTACTCTAAATACTGCTCCTTGGTTGACTGTATTTCTACTTCCTTATAAATGGGGCAACCAGAGATTATAGTAGCTTTTGATGCCTCACTCTCACTGGGAATGCCAATTACCATGGGTGTCAGTGCAATTGAACACAGATAGGAAGATTTAGCTCTGCAATGGCTCAGCTCTAGTGCTCACTGTACATAACAGACTACTTGATGGAGAAGCTGAATATTTACTTAGCCCTCGATGTCCTTCAATCATCATTTGATAGGAGGTCAAGGTTTTATAAATTTCTTGGGTTTCCTTTTCCAATGCTTTGTTCATTAACATCTATAACTAGCTTTTAGGGTTGTACTTTTTAGACTGGTTATGGTAATTAGTGCAAGGATGGGTGATGAGATCTAAAAGTACACCACCCTGCTCCTTGTACTATGTCAATTTAATTCCACACAGGTGTCCCAACTGTACAAATATTTGGCATGGATCCGCTAGTTAATGTTAGCTAGCCTGTCCTTCCCACCTTTTGCATCATTTGGCCTCTTCTTTCCTTGTCCCACATACCAATGGCTTTTTTATTTTCCCGCATTTTGCACACTTTGTTTCCCTTTCTTTAGTTTGAACGATGACTTGGTTATTGTGCGGTTTATTTCTCGTGATTTTCTGCTGGTTATGTCACAATCCTGCAATAGAATAGGTTACATCTTTTGGCCACTATATATATTATTCTTATTCTTCTTATTATTATTATTATTTTACACATGTCATAGTAAGGTTTTAGGAAATTGCAGTTCACTAAGCTCGTGACATGGGTACCATCAACTCTTCTGGGGTTTTCCTATGCCCATATCCATAATCTACGTGATTGTATATGGCCTTAGCCAATGTGTCTTCAGTTTGCATGGTTGCTTGAATACTCTACTGTCATACTGTAGGACAAGTCTTCCTTTTGTAGATGGATTCACCGTGATATATTGATCATGTCGTGCCGAAAGTTGTTGCTGACTTGGTTTAGTCTGTAGTCGCAATGGTATTTTCATTCACTCTAAATCTCCCACCATTCCCCTTTTTACTAAGTAGTTGAGAGGGAATAGGGTTTTGTACTCGTGAAGGAGATTTGCGATCTTTACAACTGCTTTAGCTTGTGAACATTTTTGTATTGTTCTGTGATCTTCAACTGTTTCAACTGCTTTTTGACTACTGGTGTTAGTCATATTATCTCCTGCATTTCTGGTGATACTGTCTTTTTGAGTAGTTGCACTGTGTCGATGAATATTAGCCTCTTTGTTAGGGGTCTCCTCAACTATTCTCTCCTTTTCCTTCAGAACTACAGCATCAATTGTAGGGTGCTTGTCAGCAAATACAACTGTTTGCACAACCTGTTGGGTTCCTTTTCACATCTACTCAGACGTATCGTTGGTCTTAGGCATCACATCCAAGGTGTATATGAAACTCTCATAGGTGGGTAACTCCCTTGACTCAGTCTCCACCCGTCGCACAGACCTTGTAAATATTTCACACCTTCTCATGGAGACTTCATGTAATCTATTTTTCCAATTCTCTAAAGCCTCCCCTGAATCAGACGTACATGAACTCGTGCACTTCCAGCTTAGGTTTCCATCTATCGTCGGACTGATATAGTCTTCCTGCATAGCTGTGACATTGTAGATTTGGTCAAGGTAATCACCCTACCCCTCACTATAAACAGGTTCAATGTATCTTTGCCCCTCAAATGGGTCGATGGGTGACACTACCCTCATTTCCTCATCTTTAAAAGAGAGGATCCTTTTCTTGAAGTGTATGATTGTTTGATTGTCTATATCCCAATCTATTCTCAGTAGCATAGGGTAAGGGTTTGTGTCATCCACAATGTTAATGACCCCAAAGTACATATATGTGTGCAATCCTTCGACATCCATAGTTACATTGTTCAGTTGACCAATGGGTATGACTTTCAACTAATTAGCAAGTCGCAGCTAGATAGGAGACCAGTCCAAGCGCGACTTACCCATGCTTTCCAATGTCTAGCGGGTTAGGATATTGACATTTGAACCCAGATCCAAGATGATATAGTCCATGTCATAATCACCTATCTGTGCATTCATTATGAGTTCGTGACTAGTTTTACATTTCCTTCACACATGGTTAACCTTCTTCTCAATTTGTGGCTCTACAGGAATCTCGTCTATCATTGCTTGTAGCTCTGCAATAGCATCTTTATCTTGGATTAGCATCAAACAAATTGATAGAAAATTTCTTAGCTTACTAACCTTAGGTGAATCCTTTTTCTGTAATATGTGTTGGAACCATTCAGGCATGTACTTGAATTCCACAGAAGTTGACAGTACATCCAGTACATCTGGGCTTATGAATTCTGATTGCACATCCTAGAATATTTCTTTCTGCTTCTGGTCGATCAGTGGTTCCTTTTTCTGTGCAACTGCCCTCACTTGTGGTTGTCATTGTTCTTGTGGTTTATCTTGTTGTGTTCCAGTCATCGCACCTCCTCTAGTTACTACAACAATGTTCATGTCTCACGATTCAGCCACGATCATCTGAACATTTGCATTTTCATTTGGGTTCAGGTTTGGTGGAGATTTGGGTGTGGTAATGGTCCTTTCCTGCCACTTTGCGATTAGTTGAGGACATTATTCAACATTATGGTCCTAACCCTTACAATATGAACATGTTCTTGCAGGATCTAAAAATATCTGGAAAAGTGACCCAGTTGTCCATAGTTATAACATGTAACTGGACCTCTTCCCCTACCAAATCCTCCTCCGCCACCTCATCCTCTAAATATTCCACCACCCCTTCCATGAGGGTGTAGTTGATGTGGTGGGTACTGGTTCTACTGGTAGTGTTGTTGATAGGGGTTTTGTTGTGCATATGACTGCTGAAGTGCATATGGTTGTTGGTACTGATTAGCTGGGAACTGAGGAGGTTGATACGAGGCTTGCACCTGCTCAGCCTGATCGAACCCCTCATTTTTCATTAAGTATGTGTCGACTGTCTTTTCTTTCAAGAGCTGGTATGCTCTACAGTATTTTTCATCATTCCCTACTGATTTAGAAAATTTACATAATAGGTTTGCAGGGGTACTTACAATTTTTTGCAAGTATAAACATTCTTCATTTTGGTGGCCTCTTGACTAGAATATACGACACCATGGCAGCCCCTTGCCTCTTAATGGGTTAGGTGCACCTGATGTGACATAGTTAATGAAGGTCAGACAGTTATCCTTGGTGTGTCTGTCTGTTCTACATTTTGTGCGCCACAAGTCCTCTTGTGCTTCTTTGCCTTTCTTGATATATTTTAGTTGTATCGTTAGGTTAGCTAGCCATGACTGGATCTATACCATTCCTGTGGCACCATCACCAATGGGTGAGGCCTCTAGCTTCATTGCTAGCTCCAGTGCTTCCGTTTGCAATTCAATCTTTTGCTGCATCAACGACCCTCGAATGTGTGGTAGAAGATAAGTAATAAACCACTCCTTATGTTGTACATTGGACATTTGGAATCTTTCCTTAGCCATCCATGTCTTGAATCACTGATCAAAGTCCCACATGGTTTCTACTAGAGCTTGCTTAATCTCCTTAATCTCAATAATACATTGTGACTCTGGCTTGGGTTTTTTGAATTCAGAGATCATTGCAGCTCAAATCTCTTCAAGGGTCTTCTGTGGTGTTCCAATTTGTATGGTATAGAATTTCATGAACTAGTCCAGAGCGTAGCCCCTCAAGATCATGATCATCTGCGCTTTCTTGATGTCTGCACCGTGGACTAAACGTACCATCCAAAAATATTTGTAGAGGAACCAATTTAGTTCGGGGTCCTCTGTTCAATTTCCATTAAAGGTGGGTAACTGGACATCTGTCACAACCATTGAGTTGGCATGAGGGTCTCCTGGGACAGGATTCAATGGGGTTGTACCTTCTTACGCACTAGTTCCAAGACTAGTGCTATTCGTAGTAGTGTTCCTTTCTAGGGATGGGAATCTAGATGTTGCCTCAGGTTATATTGTTGGTGTTATGTAATTGTGCTATGATCCCAATGTCTCCTCAGAGTTATAATCTTCAGGTCCTTCTGAGATCGGGCAGTATTCCTCCTCTTCATTACAAGACCCTTTGTCTTCACACAACCGAATTTTGTGTTTACTTCCATAGAACAAAATAGGATTCCACTGCCCCCTTTTAGTTTTCCTTCTTGTTCCTGATCGGAATCTTCTCCCACTCGTTAGGACTCCAAATTTTAGTTCATGTTCTATTCTTCCAGGGAACATTTCCATGCACTCTTCCCCATGTTCTTATTTGTTTTTTAGCGACATAGCCCCCTCCTAAACACGTGAGTCAACTATCCAAGTGAAAAATACCCTTCTCATAAGCAAGTAATTTTATCCATGTACTTTCACTCAATAAGTATCTCTTTCATGGTCCTTAGAAAATTTTTATTTCAGCTTCACTATATGAGGTTATAGTATTTATTGCAAACTCAGTAATATACCCTTGCAATATACTATCAACCCAAAAATAAAAAAACTCTAGAAATAAAGTTACTTACATTGGTTACCTCCTGAACCAGCTGGTCGCTCCACTCATCAATCTCCATTCTTTGGAAATTGGTCTACTTAGCTGCCAACCCTAATAATAATAACCATTCATGTAGTAAAATGGGGAACTCAGCAAAGAAGATCTGATGAATATCAGAGTATATATATTCATCTAACCATCTTTATGTGCTCAATCTACGTGTCCCTGTGCTCTCTTCTTGCATGAACACCAATGTTTTAGAATCCAGCCAGTCTTCTATCTCCTCCTTCATTGGGTGCCACAACATCTCCCTCGAATTAATCAATAAGGTCTGGGCAATAGAACTATTTGTTGTCCACTTTTCCCCACTCGCGCGGCCCAGGTTCTGCGCAACCCGCCAATCCAACAACTATCTGAGATACCGGCCCGACAGAGCAAGCTCCATCGACAACACCTTCGAAGTAGGAACAGTCTCACCCAAGATATATCATAGATGGGTAACCGCCAGAACCATGTTTCAATGATTGTCGAGGGATTATAGTCACTTGGCTCGCAACCAAGGAGCTCAACAAAGGAAATACGGTGGCTTGACAGAGGAGTCAGTTTTGTGTGACTGGGCACAATTATATGTCATCGCATGTGACTTGACCTTCCTTTCCACCTTGCAGCTAGTGCAACTTGTGCGACGCAACTGAATCATAGCAATCGGACCTACGACTCTAGTTGTGACTCAAGAAAGAAATATACAGGCCAATATATATGTTGATTTTGATTATACCTTCTGCTCATTCATGTATTGATTATAGAGTAACATCAGAGATTTAAGAAAAATTCAACATTCTACAAAAAGAAAATATTAACCATTCACACAAGCATTCACCACATCAATCATTCATTTAG
This sequence comes from Pseudotsuga menziesii, assembly GCA_001517045.1. NCBI lineage: Eukaryota > Viridiplantae > Streptophyta > Pinopsida > Pinales > Pinaceae > Pseudotsuga > Pseudotsuga menziesii. The sequence continues at coordinate 154,881 of LPNX010147518.1, forward strand.
ACACAAGAGATAACGTGGAAACCCATCTAGGAAAAACCACCAAGGTGCTCTTCATCTGGCATGAGAAAGGATATAGTACCTTGGAGTTTGTGGGATGTAGACTGATCTTAATATATGTCTTTAATTTTTAGAATCGTGTTTCTTATGCTCTCTGGTTTGCTCTTCTATTCTACATCTACTCCTAGTGGTCTACTCCCATAGCAGCCAGATCCGCAGCTCAACAACCCCTCTATTTCTACTAGACTCTTCTTAAGTCTACTCCTCTATGATCTCTACAACATTACAGCAAAAGTGGCCTCCTTCACCATTAATTACCACTGAACAGAAACTATTACAGAAAACTGAACCAAGAGCAATAAAAACCACATTGACCAACCTTCTAACTATTGCATCCCTCCTATTTATACTATTTTACATGACCACGGAGGGCCAACTCCATATCGGCAGTCTGTTAGCCATCACCATTAGCCACCCCTCTTGCTATAGCTATAGTGATCATGACTTGACATGAGGCCCTATCATCCTGACTTACAAATATCTTCTCATACATGCGTAGCTGTAGGTTTACACCATCGTAAACAACCATGATCTAGATTCTGCATTCGTCGCTTTCTGGTCATTATCCCTTACGTGATTCTGTGCTTGCCTTTCCTTCACCACACACCTCTCTGCTCTACCTTCATGGGTCCTTCATGTCCTTCATGGTATTCTTTTTCTTCTATTGTGCATGCAACGCATTTTCCTTGGTTGCATGCATGAACTTCCTCCTTATGCCCCTTTCTCGGGCCAACATGATCATCAAACTTCCATGGTGGAAGTGCAAGGTATGATAGAAATTTTTTTCTATTTCCATCTTAATTGATCCAAGTTCTAGTTTAAGTTATATATCTCCTAGCATAGTGGAAAAGTATAGCTTAGTTTTGAAAAAGTTTGAAAAGTCTTGGCTGGTCCAGTTTGCTACAGGAACTAAAAGAAAGGTGGTAAATTATGTTGAAAGTTGTAATTTGCTTATAAATCAATTTGAAACTTGGGTAAAAGTAAATTTGTTACCTTTAGGATCTTATGCTGTCCTAATAGGAATGGATTGGGTTGAAAAACAACAACTAATTTTAAACTATTTTTAGAAAACGTTTGCTTGTTTAAATAATGAAGGAGAAAGAATTACCGCCACAAGAATACCTAGGAAGATATTTGTTAGACAAATTTCACCCTTACAGATGAAAAGGATATAAATTCTTTGTTGTACACATAATAAATAATGAACAAATTGGTAAAGAAGATAAACCAAGATTTGAGGATATCCCAATTATACAATATTTCGCGGATGTATTCCCGAAAGAAATTCTAGGATTACCTCCAGAGTGAGATCTGGATTTTACAATCGAATTAGTACCAAGAGAAATACCTAACTTGAAGGATTCCTATAGAATGAATACCTTGGATCTGAATGAAAAAAAATTACAATTACAAGAGTTAATAGATAAACATTATGTAAGACCAAGTGTATCTCCTTGGGGAGCACCGGTCCTTTTTGTTAAAAAGAAACATGGTACTTTACATCTATGTATAGACTGCAATCAACTTGAGAAAATGAAAATTAAGAACATGTATCCTCTACCTCACATTGATGATCTATTTGATAAGATACGCAGAACGACAATATTCTCAAAAATCGACATAATATTTGGGTATCACCAAGTTAGAATTAAAGATGAAGACATTTTTAAAATTTCCTTCAGGACAAGATATGGAAACTATGAATTTGTGATTATGCCCTTCGGGTTAACTAATGCACCAACAACCTTCATGTGCTTAATGAAAAGTGTCCTAAGTAAGTACTTAGACAAATTTGTAGTCGTCTTTATAGACAACATATTAATTTATTCTAAGACAAAATAAGAACATGATGAACACCTAAAGATAATATTACAAGTGTTAAGAGAACATCAGCTATATGCTAAGTTTAACAATTGTGATTTTTATAAAGATAAAATACAATATTTAGGGCACGTAAGGGATATCGGTGTCCTGAATAAAAGAAAATCTATAATTGATTGGAATGTTCCTAAGGATGTAACTGATTTACAATCCTTTATGGGGATAACAGGTTATTACAAAAAAATTATTGAAGGATTTTCAAAAATTGCAAATCCTATTACTTAATTATAGAAAAAGGGTAAGAAATTTGTTTGGGATCAGAAATGCAAAGATAGTTTTGATAAAATAAAATAATTATTAACTACTACACCCATTTTAAAAATAACAAATCTAGACAAATATCTCGTCGTATGCACTGATGCATGTAATGAAGGATTGGGTGGAGTATTGACACGAGAAGGTCATGCAATTGCATACGAATCAAGAAAATAAAAAACTCACGAAAATAACTACACAACTTATGACTTAGAGTTGGTTGCCATAATCCATGCTTTAAAATGTGGAGCCATCACTTAATAGGAAAAATATTTACGCTAATTTCTAATAACATAAATCTAAAATATATGTTTGATCAACAAAATCTAAACCCGAGGCAAGCTAGATGGTTAGCTTTCCTTGGCGAGTATGATTTTAAAATAAAACACATTAAAGGGAAAGAAAATAAAGTGGATGATGCCTTAAGTAGGAATGCAGTAACAAGTTTTGTATCCAGCATTAGCATAGATTAGTAGATCATATTCTGGTTGCTTTGATCTATTTAGTGTTGAAATCTTTTGCAGGTACACAAGTGAACTATCAAAGCCTTGCATTCCATATATCTACAACGTCTAGGGAGAGTTATCAACCTCTGTGATCTATTTGTTCTGGATCTGAACCATTCAGACTAGCGGAACACCTTGCTATCCGCAGGAGGTGAAATATTCCGATCAATAAATCTGGAAACTCCATTGGGGAGTAGTTGTATTCAGTTGTTCTGATCGTCCTCATTCTGCAACTCTTGTCCGAATCGAGGCTCCATTTTCTTCAACTCTTTACAGTCATATCTACTTTCTAATTTGTATTATTTGGGTTTGAAATTTCCAGATCTGTTCAGATCTGAGTCATTTCGGTTTTTTATGCTCTCTTACCATATTCAATTCGATAGCATTTACCTTGATCTAGTCTTTTTTGATCTGTTACATCATTCTCTTTCTTGTTTTGGCCATCTACAGGGAACCATGGCAATGCTTTGTATGAGGAGCAGTGCCCCCACCTGAACACAATGGACAGTAAGCGGTGCCACTCCCTATATCTAGTTAGCGAGGAGCGGTGCTGCTTTGGAAACGCTATTACAACACCTACGAAGCACGGTACTAGGTAGGCATTAGACCAAAACTCTTTTTCCTCTTTTTTCTTTGTAAAAATTTGGAATTTTCATTTCTTTCAATTATGTTATCAGGCTTGTGTTATTGAATCTGATGTGTGTGGCTTGCTGCTTTGATGGTTTAAGATTGATTTTGAGTGGAATTTCAAAAATTTGCTTAGTATTTTTTATTTTTCATCTGCTTCTTGCTCATTGGTTTTGTTTAAAGAAGGATTTCTTGTTTTATGAAAGTTAGGGTGCTCATTGAACTCTCTTTTCGTTGCATATACTGAAAGAAGAACACTAGATTAGCATCTAGATTTCATTTCTTGCTTGCACAGTAAACTTCTTTTTCTTCCCTTCAAAAAAGAAAAGTTTTGCTTGAGATTAGGAAATCATATTTGAGCGTTGGATTTGGGTTTTCTGATTGGCTTCATAAGCTTTCAGGACCTTTACGATATTTCATTTCTCATGCATATAGGAGTATCTTGATCAAAATTTTAAAAAATGGTAGTTTTAAGTTAGATTTTCTTATGTTTTTAAGAAATTTGAAAAGTTAGAGTGCAATGGCATATAGGTGTGCTTGGTGTTGTTATTTTAGGAAAAGAGATTCTCACCCTTCCCATTTGCTTTCGAAAAGAAGAAGTTGGTTTGTAGAAGTATTTTCTTGTCTTTGATTTGGTGTTCATGACTGTTGAGTGGATTGATTTTTGGTTTTGAAACAAACAGAAAAAACACTCTCTTCCCTCCCATAAGTAGGCATATTGAATGGTAAAGTGAACATTTGCACAAGCATATTGCATGGTTTTAATTTTCTATCAGAACATCATGCATTCACCTAACCATACAAGTTAAAATAAATGGTAGTTGTAGGTTAAAATTTACGTAGTAACTTGAGTGATAGGTTAGAGACGTGTTTGGGCATCGTAAAACATAGGAGCTGTCGTTATTTGTTAGCATTACATTCCAAGACTCGCACAGTTCTTTCACGTACCGTCATTATATCAAACGGCCTTTAACGTGCCCTTGAGGTATATAGAAAGGTACTTCACGTACTCAATTGTATATTGGAAGGCCCCTTGTGTTTGGTTATGCATTAGACAGCACTACTACCGATTCGAGCTTCCACGTACCTTGAGTATATCAGGAGACCCCACTAGGGTATCTTATCTATCTAATAAAATACCTTTGGCTGTCTTATTTGGAGCCATACACTGAAAACAACATTCGGGGAGATTACTACGCACGTACCCTCAAGGTATATCGCGAGTGGCACCGGCATGACAATCCTAGTGAGCGACCTGACTTTTGAACTCCTCCTGTAATTTTAAGTCTACTTATTTTAGCCTATAGTTTGAGTAGGGAAGTCTTTTGGTGTGTTTTTTCTAGATTTCCAGACCCTAGGTTAGATAGGAACTGTACACACTGGCTGAGTTAAGACAGTCCAGGAGAGTATGGGGCTTGCCACCTGATTTTACTTCTATTTCAGAAGGAAATCCAATGGAAGCTATCGACCAAGGAGCTACTACCACCTCCCAAGTGGGAGATAATGTGGTGGTGGAAAGTGGAGTACCATATTCTTCACACTCGCCCCCCTTGGTCCAACAGCCTCCCCAAGAGGATTCATCGTTCCATCCTCCTACAGAAGGTCATGTTGACAATACTCATCTGGATTTTGGTCCTAATACTCCTTTTTGGGAGACACCCATCAGACAGGCCATTGCCTCATTTGGAACCTATGTAAGTTCTCCTGAAATTGAAGAAGAAGGAAAGCAATACCTTGCTGCTATCCTTCGTGCACAAGAGGTAGAAAAGAAGATCGACAACCTATTAGGCTCTTCACCAGTTCGTTCCACATTCATTCCTGTGGGATATCATTCACTAGATGATTCTATAAGACCCATTGAACTGATTATAGATTTTCCATTAACAACCCACATCCCAAGTCAAATTTCCACCCCTCTCACCTCTTATGTTATGTTTATTCCAAATCCTCCTAGATATTTTGCATCTACGGCCCAACCTTCAATTCTTGTTTCTTTAGTACCCTTGAATGTCGGGGGGCAACCCCCAGCACGACCTACATTATCTGATCCCGGAGTTGTACCTAGTCAAGAGTAGACCTCTAACATAGAAACATCTATATTTTTTGTCCCTCCCACCCACACTAACGTGGTAAATCCCCCATCTAGTTCAGGTCAGCCCCTGGGGGCACAACCTGTTCTCATTCAGTCTTCTAGTGGTTATGGTTATCAAATACCTATAGGTAATCCTCCATCTAATCCTACTTGAATTCCATTCCCTAGCAACACTTTTACGCCATGGGGACAACCCAACTGGTCTTTCATGCTAGCCATGAGAGGGATACCTATACATACTACGGGAGGTGCGGGAGGACCACCTTATGGAGTTCCTCCCCCTGGGACCTAATGGTCATGGAGGATCTGGTGGTCCTCCTCATGGTCATGGTGGTCCTAATGGTCTTGGGGGACCTAGTGGCTTTCCTCCTTATGGATCAGGAGGGTCTGGTGGCCCTCCACCTAGTGGTTCTGATGGCTCTGGAGGTTTCCCACCTCCTAGAGGTTTTGGAGGGTCTGGTGGTCCACCTCCTGGTGGTCCTAGTGGTCCTGGTGGTCTTAGTGGTCCTGGAGGTCTCGGTGGCTCTGGCGGTCCTCCTCCTAGAGGCCCTAGTGGTCCTAGTGGTCCTAATTCTGGAAAAAAAACCCCCATGGGCAGATTTCCCAGTAGTTATTCCTCACAGTAACCTGTTTATCAGTCTACCTATGGCCCTACTGGTAATTACATGCCATATCAATATTACCAGTATGTGCAACCCAATCGACAGTTACCTTTCCTTGCAACTTTGGACTTGCCTGCTTTGTCCAAGTTGATTAATGATCCCATTCGACACAATCCCTCATGGCCTCCCATTCTAGTAAAGTTACCATCAGATATTCCAAAATTCGATGGGAAGCAGGGTGAAAATCCACAGAACCATGTTATGACTTTTCATTTGTGGTGTTCCTCGAACTCCCTCATGGATGATTCTATTTAGTTACGACTCTTTCAATGAAATTTGACTAGTACAGCTGCAAAGTGGTATATTGAACTCCCACAACATTCGTTTATGGATTTTGGCTTGTTGGCAACCGTATTTCTTATGCACTTTCAGCTCCCTATTCATTATGAAATGGGCACTGATCTTTTAAATTATCTACGACAGAACACCTCCACCCACATTTCTGACCATATTCATGAGTGGAGAAGGCAGAGAAGGATTATTAAGGCCCCTATTCCAGATCAGTTGTTAGCTGATTGGTTCACTAAGTCCTTGTTGCCTCCTATTGCCCGAGATGTGGCCATGGGCAGTGCCATTACTGAAGAGCAGGCTATTAGTTGGGCTCAGTACCTAGACTTAATCTATTCCCAATCCAGGACTCTTTATGACCTAATTCCTCAAGATCCTCTCCCCAGCACTGACCCTGCCAAGCCATTAGCAGAAGTACCTGTTAATGGGATTGTTGGTTCAATCCAGTCTCCATCCATAGTGAAACCTGCCAAGCAAACCAAACCTGCTATTCCTTCAACTCCCAAGTTTTCTGCCAAGGTCAATTCTATTCAAACTACTCAAATCTCGGGTAATAAAAAGAAAGGTAAAAATCGAAATAAAAAACCTGGAAACCAGTAGGAGACCCCACAATCAACCAATAATGGAAACAACACAGGGAAAAGGAAGGCTAAATACCCTTGTATGTTATGTGGTGGTGACCACTTCTCAAAGGAGTGTCCCTGTCAGGATGAGATCTCCCAGCTTTTGAAGTCTAACCCTGCACCTGCAGTACTTACAGATCCTTTTCCCTCTCAACAACAGCTGGTATACCACATGTCGAACTAGGGTAAATATAGCTCATCAGAGGAAATTCGTATGATGTACTCAAATACCATCCATCTGCAAAATCAAAGACATATTTATGATAAAACCGCAGATAAGCAAGAAGATCAATCTTCTTCAGGGAAAGCTCCCTCTACTAGTTCTCTGGAATCCTCGTCTACTGTTCCCTTCTCTATCGAGAAGCCTACTCTCGACATGATTTTGCACCCACCCAAGAGTACTCTTTGGAAGGCTATCTTTAATCCCAATGCTCGAGCTACTCAATTCTATAATGTGGTTGAAGATCTCGCTCAGGCACCATGTGCAATGTCTACCTTAGAGGTAATCCAAAGTTTCCCTACACAGTGCAAGAACTTATTGACTGCATTAGGAGCTGTAGACCCGGATAAAACTAACTTGATTCACTTCAATGTTGAGAACTATAAACCTAGACTACCACATAAACTTGCTTTTTATATCATTATGAAAGTAGTGGGAAATAAAGTCTTTCAAACGGTACTAGATGAAGGAGCTTTGACCTCGGTGTTATCTCTGACTTGTTGGAAATATCTTGGCTCTCTTGAGCTTGTTACATCACCCACGACGCTTAAAGCCTTTTATGGATGGGGTTTCCAACCCCGAGGCCTCATATCAGCCCTTGCGGTCGAGCTAGGGGACAAAACCGTTTCCATCCAAGTAGAAGTGGTAGATGCCCCTCTGGATTATAACCTCCTTTTAGGAAGGAATTGGTTCTATGCCATGAATGTTGTTGCTTGAACAGTACTTCGAACGGTCCAATTCCCACATCTCGGGAGAATTGTTACCATTGACCAGCTTGATTTCTATACGCCGAATTTTACTACCTCCATATCTAATAACATCCCCATGTCAGGTCGGTCCCCTCCTCCTTACCAATCGATTGGGGTAGGTTTGTTGAAGGATTCATCCCTTGTGGGGATTTTTCCCTCTACTCCTCCTAGCACGGATACTGTGACAGTACATATGATCACCTCATTTGATATTGAGCCCCAAGGCACAAATGTTGTTGATTCCACCTCGTTGAGTCCACACGAAGCTATGTATGACACCATTCAAAGTTGCTACGATGATCACACCGATGCCACATTCATTTAGTAGCTTCGGATACTTACCATTTACCATACTGGTTAGAACCTTCTCTTTTGGTTCTAGACTATCTCTCCGAGACTTTTCCTTCTGACGATTCCATTATAGAGATCATGAATACGGATGAGCCCATTTGGGAGGATCGCCATCATAGATCCATGTTCCTCCCCAATACCAGTTCAGGTAGCCATGATTTCACATCCTTGTTTCCTACTGATATTGTCAACATTCTGCAAAGTCCTATATTGTTGCAAGATACAGATTCTGAAGGAAACCTTTGCAACATTACTCAGATGAACCCAATTCACATATTAGCCAAGCCTGATGTTATTGAGCATGTTCATGTTGGGTAGAACTGCTCCATAGATGAATCTGAAGCATATAAGGCACTTTTTAAGGAATTCTGTGATATTTTTGCCTGGTCCTATGAAGAGATGTTGGGGATCGACCCTTCCATTGTGGTCCACGAGATTAGAACTTATCCCATGGCTAAACCTGTTAGGCAGAAACTTAGGAAAATCCATCCTAGGAAGGCCGTAGCTATTAAAGCTGAGTTTGAGAAACTTATGAAAGCTGGTTTTATTTATCCTGTACCTCTGACAGAATGGGTATCGAATGTTGTCCTTGTCAATAAAAAGCAGGGCACCATTAGAGTCTACATCGACTTTAGGGATTTGAGTAAAGCTTTTCCCAAGGACAACTTTCCTACCCCACACATCGATCAGATTATCAACAACTGTGCTGGAAGTATCATCTTTTCATTCATGGATGGCTTCTCTGGCTACAATCAGATTGAGATATTTCTCGCCGATCAACATAAGACGACATTCATTTTCCCATGGGGAATATTTGCATATAAGAAGTTACCTTTTGACTTGAAAAACGCTGGAGCCACGTTTCAACGTGCGATGTCCTATGCATTTCACGACATTAAACATATTGTTGAACTGTACCTTGATGACCTCCCTACTCATTCACAGTGATGGGAGGACCATCCCAGTCATCTTAGAGACATATTCTTGAGATGTCGTCATTATAATATACCGCTCAATACGCATAAATGTGTTTTTTGCGTTGAGACGGGACATCTGCTTGCCTTTGTGGTATCCAAAGATGGAATCCGGATCGATCCTTTGAAGATTGCCACTATCATTATTCTACCAGCCACAACCAACATCCTTGAACTCCAAAGTTTGCAAGGGAAGGAAAACTTTCTTCGTCGTTTCGTGTGCAATTTCGCTAAGAAAACGCATGGTTATATGCGTCTCCTCAAGAAGAACACTCCATTCTTCTGGGATGACCAGCCCCAATGCGCCTTTGATAGTATTAAGCATGCTCTAACTCATTCACCCATGATACACCCCCCAGATTATTCAAAGGATTTTCTCTTGTATATCGCTTCCTCCGCTACTACCATCGCCATGGTTTTAGTGCAGGACAATCTCCACAGTCAGAAGCATGTGATTTATTATTCCAGTAAGAATCTTATTGATTCTAAAACCCATTATTCACATGTGGATAAGCTAGCTTTGGCCACGGTCATTGTTGTGCAAAAATTTCATCACTAAATTTTGCTTCACACTACCTCCATATTGGCAGATCAGAACCCGTTGTACTACATTTTGACTCGTCAGGTACTCGGGGCCAAGTACTCCCGTTCGATCATCATCCTTCGGGAATTCAATCTCAAGTTTTCCAAGGCTACATCAAAGAAATCCTTGGTTTTTTCCGAGCTTATATGTGACCTTCCCTGTGCTACCATGGAATCTGAGCCCAGCGATTCATTTCCAGATGAATTCCTATCCCTAATTAGCACTACTGATCCTTGGTATGGAAATTTGTTTATTTATCTCTAGACCCAACGTTTTTAGCTGCATCTATCTCACGATGATCCTTGCCGCATCCATCACCACGCGAAGTACTACCTTATCTTGAATGATACCTTGTATATACATGGGATTGACTCCATTCTCCGGTAATGCCTCACTCATGAGGAGGCTGAACACATGCTAAATTATTTCCACTCTAGAGCATGTGGTGGTCATTTATTTGGGATGACTACAGCCTAGAAAATCCTTCGTGTTGGCTATTTCTGGCCTTCTGTCTTCAAAGACTGTCGAGGCTGTTAAGAAATGCCCTCCTTGCCAACATTTTTATCCCAAAAAGTGCACCCATCCTGCTTCGCTTCACCCTGTCATTGTCGTTGGCCCTTTTTCCAAATGGGGGATTGACTTCATGCATTGTAAACCTACCTCATCCGGGGGGCATGGTTACATCATCATAGCAGTGGATTATTTTACAAAATGGGTTGATGCCATGCCTACATATGCAAGAAGATGGTAAGACTGTCACTCTCTTCTTGTTCAATCATATCATAGCTATATTTGGAGTTCTGCAGTCCATCGTCACTGATCACGGATCTCATTTTTGTAATCAAATGATGGAAGAATTAAGTGCCAAGCTAGGTTTTCACCATGAAAACTCTACACCATATTATTTTCAAGCTAATGGTCAGGTAGAGGCCATTAACAAAGTTTTGAAAACTATGCTTCATCGGATGGTTGGAGATCATAAATCCAATTAGCATCTTGTTCTTTTTTCCACTCTTTGGGCTTATCAAACTTCCATGAAAATAGCTACTGGTTTCACACCATTCCATCTTGTCTATGGACTTGAAGTTGTCTTTCCAATCCAATGTCAGATTCCATCTTTACAACTCACCATCAAACTTCTCCCAGACACTTCCGCAGAGGAAATAAGATTTTTGTACTTAAATAACCTTGATGAGACTCATATAGATGTTTCCTTGGCTAATGAGGCACATAAGAAACGCATCAAGGCACAGTACGATAAATCCATCCAGCCTCGTGTTTTCAATGAGGGTGACCTAGTTTTGACTTATGACCAGAGATATGACAAGCTAGGATAGGGTAAGTTCGAGTCTATGTGGTCTGGACCTTTCATTATTTCCAAGGTGTTAAAGAAAGGAGCCTATGAGTTGGTATATTATGATGGAATCCCTTTGGGGCAACCTCACAATGGGTTGTACCTGAAAAGGTACTATGCCTAAGTCTTATTGGATGGTATCTTGTATATATGTATATTGATTGACTTTCAGTATTTTCAAGATGGTTTTGAGTTTTGCTATCTGCATCTGTTTATACCATGTTTTGGTCATGCAGATGGCTTTCTATGACTTCGCTAATGGTGCTTGCTGCCACACCTTGAATCTAGCCTCGGCTGCTTGGGTACTCTATTCCCTAGCTGAATATTTGGTCAGTTTAGGAGCAGTTTGCTTTGGTCCCACTACTAATAACATCACCGAGTATGAAGCAGCCATCGGTCTTCTGACTGAAGCTGCCTCCCAGGATGTCCGTGATCTAGAAGTTTTGATGGACTCCAAGCTCGTGGTTTTTCATTTAAACCATGTCTACACCATTAGGAACTTGGTGCTCCTTCGCCCCTTCCAAAGGGCACATTTGTTAGAAGGATCATTCATAACCATTACATATAGGCATATCCCTAGGGAACATAATGTAGTTGCTAATTCATTGGCTAATTACATCCTATATTGGCATATTTCCCATTCATGACGTTAAATCAAACATGGTACATTGTAAATAAACATTTAAAGACACATAGAACTCATA
>LPNX010147518.1:166871-200631 GCA_001517045.1 Pseudotsuga menziesii
TATAAACATCATGTAAACGCCTATATATATATACAATTTTTTACAAAAAATAGGTCCCGAGACCTCATCTGAAGCACGTAGGATTTTAGGCAAAATCATCATACAAAATCCTAAAGCTATCAGCTTTTAGCATACATGTCTCATCCACTGGTGGTGCTCATGATAGCACATCACTGCTTGAGCCACCCTGTGTAGTAGCCTGCTGAATCGGCCTGGTACTCCCGTCTTAGATCTCTGATATCTAGTCGGGAGGTCATCTATGTTAGCATCTGGGATGTCTAGATTCAACCTCTCAAGGTTATCCTCTAGATACCTGGTGATATCATCACCCTGTGGAACGAAGCAAGCTCTGGCTTGCCTATCTAATGGAGATGCTCCTCCAGGCCTCGCTGCTCCAACATCTACATGAAGACAAACAGGTCTCATCACTTATCATAAAAAATATAAAATGTAAAAAACACAAAAACATTTTCCATATTTAGGGTTTCTTGTTTCTTACCAATGTCACCCCACTGCCCTCTAAGCGGGAGTGGTAGGTCAGGATCACCTATAAAATATATGCTCACATAGGCATAGTCCTCGACCATGAGCATCTGATCCCGCAACCATCTGAAGAATGCATCACTGAAATTCACTCTGCCCCTACCCGCTCCTGTGAGATCCATAACTTGGACCCACCTCAGCATGCGGGGGTCCCATGTTCTCAGACTCCAAAAATTCACCTGGGGCCTCATCTAGGGGACCCACTCAAAGAAGAAACAAGGTAAGATGGGACCAAAGCCGAACTACTTCAGCTCTCCCTGCCGACATTTAGTCAACTGATCCTTGAAGATTGGAAGCAATGCTTCCACCCAGTTGAACACCGTAGATGCCATAGCCTCTAGGGCATATAGCATATGTGCCCTGGAAGCCTGATGTACACCCTAGATCCCTACCACCCTCTACATGGTGAACATAATGATCCGTAGAGCCCTGTCTGTCACTGCCTTGATGGGGATTTTCTTCCCTGATGTACCTGTACCTGGTACACAATATCGATCTATGAGCTCTCTGGTGGTAATGTCCCCGCCATGGGAACCTGTCAGTGAGATAGGGGCACCCCGTCTTTATAGGCCAGTCAGGAAGTAGATGTCCTCTACATCCACTATAATTATATGTGCCCCCACCTCGAAATACTTCTATTTTGGATTCCACATTCTCAGTATGTGTTCCAGTAATATCTCATGGGACACCATGCTTGGTGTCCGAAAGAACTTTAGAAGCCCATAGTTTCAGAGTGTGGCAATACAAACCAGATTCCTTTCAGTAGTAGCATCCTCATCATCATGTGTTCTTTCCTTCCATATCACCATATTTTGGAAGCCTAGACCTGCCAAAAACAACAATGGTATGTATCATTATCATCCTTGAGTCATTGCAAATCAAAAGAATGAGTAAATTTTGTCTATATCATTGGTTTAATTTCTCTGCGGCCGGCACCGCCTATGCCTCATTGAATACAGGTGGTGGCACCACCTTTCCACCATATTCTTGGTGCAGTTCTCGGGTGGTACCACCTACCCGCAAGGGGTAGCTGCGGTGCCCGCAAATTTGATTTTAGGGCTCACCAAATAGGCCTAAAAACCCACCAAATCCCAAAATAAAAGCTATGAAATGAAAGATGAAGGTCTTAGCTGTTACCTGACCCTAACGAGACTGAAAATGGACAGTGGGAACTCTCGGTATCAACTGTGGAAGATTTGGCTAAAAAATGCTCCAAGTGCTCTCTGCTAAAGGTAAATAGTGAAATGTTTGATTTTTTACTATTTACTTGCCTTATATAGACATTTTTTGGGTTTGACTTAGTATAGTTTTGATATTACATCATGTTCTGGTCAAAATATATTTGTCGTAATCCATTAATGTTGATTTTGGATGCATTTAACACTTGTTTATGAATCGTCTGCAGGTTGACTATAGTAAAAACTTTGGAAAGTTTGTTTATGGCTTTTTCGTACTTTCAAAAAACGAAAAAGGTCATTGAGCGTTTATTATGACACTTTGTCATGCTTGTTAAAATCTAGTATCAAAGTTTTGAGTCTAGTTCAAGTTTCTTTCCAGGCTTGTAAAATACGACAGTGTGTAAAGAAACACCATGGAGTCTTCTTTTCACATCTTCTTTCAGACTCCTTGAACATGAAAAGATAGTCGAGTCTATTTTCGGATCTTTCCAGGCTCGTAAAAAGTGACATTGTGTAAAGAAACTTCATGGATTTCTCTTTAAACCCTTTTTAGTCTCCATAAATATGAAAAGATTGTCGAGCGATCTTGTCTTTCTCATGTTCGTTAAAGTATTTGAAGATTCATCCATCCGACGGTAGGTTATCTCTTTCTCGGTTCGGACAAGACTATTTACGAGAAAGGAACACTCCAGCCAACCATGATTGGAAGAGTTCTCTAAGGTATGATTTTATATTTTTTGGGGCCTTAGAGACTAAATCATACGAAAAAGGACCCCCATGGAGTCTTCTTCTGTATTCGTTTAGACTCTCTAAACATGAACGATACCGAGTTTTCTTTCAGTGGACTCGTTAAATTAAACATTGAGAGACCCATTTTGGGAATGAACCCATCCTCTCTCAGGTTTGTAAAACATATGGGACTGGACTTGTCTTCTGACAAGCTATATTAAGTGTTTGTTACCCTCTTTGAACTTGTAAAACCGAAAAGAGGCACTCATCGATCATGATGGGGAAAATGGGAAGGGAATGTTTTTTCAAATAATGGCAGTTGTTTGTCATTACCTTTGAACATGGCACTTTTCTATACAATCATGTCAGTCAATTGGGTATTCAGTTGACCTCCGTGACGATCCACTTTCATGAGTCATGCCAATCCTTTGAGTCTTTCAAAAGAATGCATTGTCCACTGTCGCATTGTGTATCTGTCTTGTCTATTCATGCTACCAAGTCATTTTGTCATGCCGCCCGATGTTCAAAGGGGATCTGTAGAAGTCTTACCTCTGCAGTATACACAGTATTTGTGTCAGTATCTTTGAGTTAGTCATATGGTTACTACATTCACATCATTCCAGAACTATGTTCCAAGTTTCGTGTCGTCGATGTGGGACTCATCATGGCCCTCCTTCGACGAGACTATTCCTGTCGAAATCAACTCATCATCCAGGAAATAGTCTTAGAAACAATATTTAGTACCTTGAGATATATATGCCTTAATGACAAATTCTCTTGCTCTCAACATAGGTTCACATCATTGACCTTTGATCGATAGAATCGACTGGGTGTTTGACATCAGGACATCTATTTGCACTCAGTAGATTGTACTAGAGTACCTTGGGAATCATTGACATTAATTGTGATATCCCTCACACTTGTTAATGGTTCACATCATTGGCCGATAATCAAGTGGTTTCTACCATGTTCAACTTCAGATCATTGTAATCACATGGATAGAATCATACTTTGTGGAAGACGAGACGAAGACCCTGGGCATTTGTTTAAAAGCACTCATTGCTTTTTCCCTAGGTTGCGATGGAGTTTTGTATATCTAGAATGGATCCACATTTGTATGGTCATGGCTATGCTCAAATTTGCATCTATATGACATATATCTACGTTGTATGTCTGGTAGCTATGTCCAAGTTTGAGTCCTCTATCACATGGATCTACATTGTATTCTAGTAGCCATGCTCGTTTATTCCACTCATGGATCTGCCTTGTATTGGTCTGCAGCTATGAGTTTGGTTACTTGTGTCTATGAGTCAACATACCGATGTACTACAGATGCCTACTTGACTGCATGCTCCGATCGAGCCAACATTTTCATCTCCTAGCAATGACTTGTTCTCAAAGCTCTCATTTATCATATCACTCTAAGACTCATGCTTTGAGGGGCATCCTATTATACCAAAATCCTATCACCATCATGTGATAAGACCTTTGACATACCTACTTACCTTGAATCCCAGCTTCTGGAGTGAAGACTAAATGGTTTCTTATCAGTCTGTCATACAAATTCCCAGCACCGCTCATGCCCCTTTATCCAAGAGTGTTACCCTTGCTCGCACCGCTTCTCATTAGTTTTCCACAAGTGGTGCCACCACCTGTTACCCTTGGTCCATAGATGGTTATTACCAGAACCACTCTGTCATAGAAGGAGAAGGGTGGTACCCTTGGTAAAAAGGGAAAAAGAGAATCTTCTCGAGGCTTCTAGATGATAAGTCTTGAGATATCCCTTATCCCTACTATTGTGGGTTGGTTGAGCTCGAGATCCCTCATCCTAAGATCTTAGAGGCCACCTCACCCACTAATTTCTCAACCATCTCTATAAATATGAGCTCGTAGCCATGGTTTAGGAGAGCACATTGAAGGTATTGTTATGCTGTTGGATTGATTCTTGGCCCAAGATCATTTGGAGAGAGCATAGAGAGCTAGAGTCAGAGCTTTTGGGGATGAAGAGCTAGTTTCATGGAGATGCGTGTCAACACTAAGGCCTGGTTGTAAACTTCTTCATATTTCTAATGCAAGTTGATTTTCTGTCCCATATATATTGTTGATGTTTGATTTCAGATATATATTGCTAGATTCCTTAGTCACTAGCATAGATTAGTAGATCATATTCTGGTTGCTTTGATCTATTTTGTGTTGAACTCTTTTGCAGGTACACGGGTGAACTATCAAAGCCTTGCATTCCAAATATCTACAGCGTCTAGGGAGATTTATCAACCTCTGTGATCTATTTGTTCTGGATATGAACCATTCAGACCAGCAGAACACCTTGCTATCCGCAGGAGGTAAAATATTCCAATCAACAACCTGGGATGCAGATGGGATTGAATGCAGTCTTATCCTTGAGGACAATCCTCTCATGGACATTGTTGAGTTACCTGAGACTTGTCAAGGCCTTTATTATTGTAACGTATTATGTGGTTTCATTCGTGGAGTGCTTGAAATGGTAAGAGTTCAGCTTAGAATTTAAGAAGCTTTCTCTACAAGCTTCAATTTTGCAATATGCATATTTGAATGCAAACCTCTTTTTTATTTATATTGTTGTTGCAAATCTCTATCTGCAGTTATATTATGGGGTTTTTCTACATTTGAGTTTCTCAGTTCATATTTCAATGATTACCGAAAACATAGGAAGTTCTTTGAAATAAATAATATTTGTTATATAACGTCCATAAATAGAAATATATCCTCTTAAGAAACCTTAAAATATCTGAAGTTCACACAAGTATGTCCATCTAGAAATTAATATTTCTTAGGCCTGCAAGCTTCAAAGTGCAAAAAAATCAGATATTAGAAGTACCTTTACCATTTTTTTGTCAGTTACATTGCCATTTGCAATTTACTCTAATTTATTTCAAAATCTTATGGCCTTTTTATCCATAGTGACCAGCTATGTATCCCACCTCGTCTAAAATGTGCATGAGTTTTCCATCCCAAAATCAATATTTGTAAGTGCCTCAAACATATGCCATATTCTTTACAACGTTCTCCATTAGTGAGAGAGAGGAATCCCATCGTCAGAATTCACTATGCAAGTAGGTACAATGAAAGGACAACTATCATAAATAAATTCTTAATGTATCATAAATCATCATCAAGACTCATAATTCTAAATGCCTTTCCTTGTTAGTTTTTCTTATACTGTTATAGCTTATTTCCTTAGAACATGAGCATTCTCTAAATTGTTTAATCATAAATTTAATGGAATTCAAGTGAAATGATGTTTTTTTCACCATAGATCATGGATATTTCACCTTTAAGACTCAGATCTAAGATTTTCTCAAAAAATATGTGTTATGGACTTTCAATTGAGAATTGTTAGTGTTTACAAGTTTTATCCTAGCTATGTGAAATTGTAATTGTTTTATTAAGATTCATTCATAAATTGTTATTGATTTGTTAGCAATCTAGTAAGATATTGAATTTGTATAGGGGAGAAGGTTGTGAGAATTTTGTCTTGAGGAGTCATAGTAATTTGGATTTTCGTAGTTCTAATTCTGCAGTCTAGCTTCACAACAAACCTCATAGCAATATTATTTACCCAACAAATGCAGCCCACCATTCTAGACGTGGGGTCTCTAAAATCCAGCGGAGCATCTGTAGGTTACCAAGCTAGATATTTTGTGGATAGCTATCTGGAAGACCACCTGAATATAGACAGAATGAAGCTCAAGGAATATTCAATGCCAAAAGAATATAAAGACGCATTGTCAAATGAATCAGTCGCTGCCATATTTGATGAAATCCCTTACTCTTATGCTCGAGGTCATGAGAAGAGGTCATGGATTCATCCAACGTTACTCTTATGCTCGAAATTATCGTACATCATCTCCATACCGCTCTCCCCGAAGTTCTCATCGCCTCAATGAAAGGAATATTCCTGAAAGGGACGGGTTTGTACGCATTCATGTGTATCTCCCTAGAGCTTCCATTTCTGGCTTCTTTGTTTCTTTATGTTAGAAATAGTAAGCTCATTTCCATCTAGTATTCCTTTGACATGGAAGGTTTTGCATTCATATTTAAATGGATGTTGTTCATAGTCCTTAAGAAGTTATACTCATTTCCAATATATGCACAATGACTATAAAGTAGATTCCTATGCCTTGTCATGATTGTAGTTTGTTAAGTATATTTGATTCTATTCCTTCTCCCAGTGTTTCAAATCATGCATGGTTTTCCAAAGAAAAAGATAAAAAGAAAGCCTCATCCTATACTCTATGGCCCCATGAATATGCTTGTATCCAATGTTGTTGGGGATCATGTAGGTCTCCCATGGAAACATTACCCTGGGAAGCGATAAACATTATGAATTGGCATCACCATATATCCTAACCATTTGTCCTTGTGGATACTCATTAGCTTGATGGAAGAAGGAACTTTTCTCATCCCATGGTGGATAGGATCCATGGGAAGAACCAACTATTGAGTTTATCATCCTCTTTTGATTCTCCTTATTGCTCCACTTATACATGGATCTAGGATGATCATGCTTATCTACTATATCCTTGGCATCCACACTAAGATAATTGTTGTTGATTGGTCTCATATAGTGGTACACTTATGCTTGCTAGGGAATAGTGATTTCTGCAATCCCATTAAGCCAATTTATTGAGCTTTGTTCAAAATTCCTAGAAAAGATTTATGGATTTCATAACCTACTTGATCATATATTATGAACTTATACAATATACCATCCTTTTCCGACCATTATATATTCAAAGTTGTGTATTGATCCTTTTTACCATTATAGAGGACTCTGTAAGTTAGGTTCCCAAATTCCTAAAGGGTGCTAGCTCAATGGAAGAGCACCTACCTTACAAGCAAGAGGTTGGTGGTTTGATTCCTCCATGCCCTAATGATATTATAATATCGATTAAAAACAACTAAATTATTAACCAAAAAATAAGAGATAAGTGACCAAAAAATGAGAGATGCGAAACTAGGCATTAAAGAGGATGCAACATATGGTGCTAATGATGAAGGCAAACATGGCATTGATATGGTAGATAAATAAGATGCGAAACTAGGCATTAAAAATGATGCGACATGTGGCGCTAATGATGAAGCCAAACATGGCATTCATATGGTAGCAAAATAAGACATTACCTTGGATGCAAAACATGGCGCTACATAGGAAGCAAAATATGGTGCAACAATAAAAGAAATATACATATTTGGAAGTAAAACATGGTGCAAAATGGGATGCTAAAATTGTAGAAAAAATGGATGCAATTTTGGATGCTACTTTGGATGCTAACATGGTACTATTAAAGATGAAAATATGGCACTAAAGGGGATGTCATTTAATAAGCAAAATCAGACACTCACTAGGAAGCAAAATAAGACGTTATTTAGGAAGCAAACCTCGACATTGTTTAGGAAGCAAAGTTGGACGCTATTCTGGAAGCAAAAAAATAGACGCTATTTTGGACGTCATAAACGATGCTATCTAGGAAGCAAAATAAGACATTTTTTGAGATGCTTTAATTTTTGTCCATGATGCGTCCCATTTAGCGTCTATTTTTACTACTCAATGTAAAAAAAAAAAATACAAAAAAATGGACTCTAAATGGGATGCTAATTTCATGATTTGTTGTAGTGGCCTTTTGTCAAAACTTGAATTTGATGGTGAAGGCGATA
The DNA here is from genome assembly GCA_001517045.1 of Pseudotsuga menziesii. Classification (NCBI taxonomy): domain Eukaryota; kingdom Viridiplantae; phylum Streptophyta; class Pinopsida; order Pinales; family Pinaceae; genus Pseudotsuga; species Pseudotsuga menziesii. Next base: position 175,019 of record LPNX010147518.1, read on the forward strand.
TATATGCAAGAAAACACCTCAAGAAGTTTTTGTGAAAATGTAACAAACATAAGATTGTTGATATTAGTGCTACTTGCAAGTTATTTTTATTACTCTCAAAGGACAAACCAAATGCTGGTTAGAAACATTTCCACCTAATTTAATTTTTACATGGTTTCAATTTGCACATGAATTTTTAGATACTCTCAAGGATTATGATTCTATTAAACTATGCAGTGAATTGCAGGCTCTTCAAAGGAAGGAAGGTGATTCTTCATAATATGTTTTAGTAAGGCTTTCTCATATCCTTTGCAAATTTCATATCACAGATTTACCTTCTGAATCTGATATTGTAAATATTGTTTTCAACTCTCATGTTCCTCTTATTCAACAAAATTAAGAAGTTTGTCAAAATGACGTTTCAACAAATCATTTACCAACCCTTCTAGAAACTTCTTCCTCTATCATTTATTTAGATACTTCCATAAGTCCTACCCAACCCCAAGATGAGAAGATCAAAGTAGAAGATGCACCAACTCCTTCTTATCATTATTCTATTCTCAAAGGAGAAAAGCATACTTCTTTTACCCAAAATATTGAATTTATATATATTAAGGAATCAAATGGGGAATAACATATCCAAGATGAATACATTTGTAAAAATAGGGAAGTTGATTATCTTGATGAACGACAATATTCAGATTCTATTTTTATGAAAATAGATCAATATGAATTAATTATAAATCAAACTATATGTTCATCATTTTCATATTTTTGTACTAATTCTTCTTTCGATTCAAATATCAATAAACAAAAATATATTAATAATAATTTTATGTCTTCTGGTACTTCAACAAATCAGGTTGAAGAAGATGACATGAATCTTAGTCGCTCGACTAAATGTTGTTTAGGAAAAGAGATTAATATTTTTCAAGCAAATGTTGATAAATTTTTTTATGAAGGATTATCAATTGATCTTGATCTCAAATAAATTTCATATGGAATGCTTAAATGTACATCACCAAATTATATTGAAAATAATCAAGTAATAAAAGAGAAATATTTTGGAAATATTAATGATCTTTCTAAATTGAGAGATTCTTTTAATTTCCTTACTTCTAATTGTTATTTCTCTATTTATCCTGACTTATTTTCTGATGTGAATATGCATAAGATTCCATCCAAATTACCTAACTATGTGACTTCAAAATATCATTTTCATGAGATATCTAACATTGAAGATTCACTTATTAATCATGGGTTTGAGGGATTGGGACATATTTAATTATTAGATCATAATTCAATACAATATTTTAAAGAGAAAGAAGGTCTATTGCAAGATGATTATACTCAAGAAATTTTTTATGAGATTAACACACCAATTTTTGTTGAAACTCAAAATTCTTGTTCCTATCAAAATCACTTATATGAGAGATCTAATTTTATTGGTGATAACAAAATATTTGTCGAAGAGTTTTCTATAACTTTTTATCATTAAATACTTACATCTTTTTCGATTGATTTATCTTTAGCTATAGATCCTCTTAACAAGATTACCTCTTTCAATATTGACCAACTGCCGATTCATTCACCTATTACATCATTTCATGATCCTACTCTGTATTTAAAACCAATTCTTCCAATTGTTAGTATGACTAGTGCTATTAATTTGATTCTTCAAATTGTTTTTCCCAAGATATGTTTTCCACATATGGATTTCATGTTGTTAGATCATACTTTCCATTCTAAGTTTCATGAGAGGATTGCAGAGTGGCTCGAAAATTCTTATTTGAAAAGGTTTCCAGAAACTGGTAAATTTGTCTTATCATTACCTGTAAATAGAATTGAAAATGGTAAGGATGATACATTTTTGTTTAGTTTTCTCTTATTGACATATCATTCCTTGTTACTATTGGGAAAACATGTCATTCTTACAGGATTAGAAATATTTCCTTGGTTTCACTAGTTATTTCACTTTACTTAGCTCATGTTGTACATTTGATTGTACATATGTACATATTTAGTTTAATAGTAGTTTTATATTTAGTTTAATAGTAGTTTTATATTTAGTTTAAAATTGTTTTTCTTATTACAAATAGTTTGCTTCATGTTTAATAATGTGTAGTTAATAAATGATGTGTTGATTACAGGATGCAGATGAATTGTCATTCATGGGAGTACTCATTATCCTTTTATCTCTTTTAATTATTCATTAGTCATTTCAGTTAAAGAATTATTAAGACTTAATGATTAAATTAACAAAAAATGAATTTAAAGCAAGAAAGCTTTAAAAGGTACATGGTAAAAGGTTTTTAATCATAAATAATTTTGCACTCTTCTGAGTACAACTCATTCATTCTATATTTATTTTCAAAAAATTGTACAACTTAGACTTTTCATTTTCCTTTTGTAGATAAGAATGAATAAAGGGATTTGATTTATTCAAACCTCTTATCGATTAATTAAATAAATCCTAAAGAATGAAGAAATAATTTAACAATTGAATGAATCTGCAATATTCAAATATTTTCGATAGTTTACATCAATGATGAGCTTATGATGCTTCTTGTGAAAATCTCCATGTCTATTTCGTCATATTTTGACATGCGTATTGTATTTGCGTCTCCTATTTATATTTATGTTATATTAACCTTTTATTTAAACTTTAAATCTTTATATTGTGGTCAAATTTAATATTAGGAGATTTTTCATCATTTCTTATGCATGTTATGATTTTGTGATTTTTACATTATTTTGTATAGTTCATCTCGTAGAATATCACTGTGTCTTGAATTTTGAATTTCAACTTTTTTTACCTCCTTCGACTTTCAGTTAAAGTTTCGATAAATTTTTCTTTTAGATTTTAATATATACCTTTACGTTGAAATTTTGATTTGATCAAGTCCTATTTTTGTTTGGTTGATTGATTTTGGTAGTGAATTTGATATTTTGAGATTTTTGATTTTTTTTTTATAGTTTGCTTGAAGTAAGGGGGTATTGTAAATAAATAATAATGTTATGGCACACTGCTTGGTATTGATACGTCTCTCTACTAATCAACCTTGTATCTTTAAGGAGAATCATTGTAAGGTGTTTCTTTCCGTATCAAATTTTCTTGCTGTGACTTAATCACCCCTAGTCTTGAAACATTTCTTATGAACTTAGCTAATCAGTCAGATGAACTCCTGGTTATTATCCTTGGATTTTTATTTTAGGAATGATATCATTAGCTAGACATGTTAGCATGCCAAGAAGTTTTTTCTTAGAATCTTTATGAATCAATGACATTTTCCATCCTTAGGCCTTCCATGTTATTATAGGAGTATTATATGGATTTGTATTCCCATCCACTAGTAAAAATTTATAAATCTAATTAAATAAAAAAGATTTGGTTTCAAAGAATATGAGGTCTCTGAATAGACCCGACCTAATAATAATCATCAACCCTGTCGGGGATAACATTATTTCTGATCAACAGGGTGATGGCCCTTGGTTATAAGATCAAGGGACAGGAGGTTTCATCATGAGCCGACTTGTTTATATCTGGCAGTTATCGTGAATGATGCTATTAATATATGGTTACCAGGATAGTAGTCTTGAACCAAAGATGTAATTAATACTATTTAAAAAAAATTGATGAACAAATATTTCGGTTATTTATGTCTGATGGACGGGGAACTTATCTAGATATCTTCTTAAGGTATGGAAGTGATATCTTTATGCTGATGTTTATTGGATTATCTTTTGATGTGGAAAAAAAATTCTTGATGAGGTTTGTTTTCTATGTGTACATTTATAGGCATTCATTATTATGAGGTCTCTGAATAATAGTTAGGATAATTCATTTGATTGTAAAAGCACTTAAAGTTCAATCTTTACTATATAGGCTAGTGACATGATAAAGTCATATGGTGTGAAATTCAATATTTTGAGAAGACCTCAATTTTGTTTTTTTATTCACATGAACATACATAGATAACATGTTCATCCAGCATGTCACCATTTGTTGGCACCCCAACAACTCTCCTTGATTTTGGAAAAATTAAAGAGGACCCCCATTAGAATTTTGTAGGTATTTAGCTTTGGTTTGCCTTGCTTGGTTTGAAAGGGTAATTTTGTGATCCTTTACTCTTTGGATTGCTTGTTTTGGTTTTTATGAAAAACGATTTTCTAGTTATTTATTCTCACAAGCATTTTTCCCTCGAGATATTCGGGTTAATGTTTCTGGTTACCTTGCTTTGATGACTTTGTGACATTATGATCATTTCTTTTTATCATATCTTTTTACTGATTATTTTTGTCAAAAAGTTACTCTTCTATCGTTTGAGTCTTTTTGCATCCTATTGCTTAAAGAACACTTGTATGCTCTTATTTGATCTTTGTTGATTCGATTGTGCACCTTACTTTGAAAGAATCCAATTATCTGGGTCTTACGATGGGCTTGTCAAATTTCAGTATTAATAAGCACTTTGGTGAATTGAAATGAATTGAGCAAACATATATCTTTTTGAAATTCTCATATAATCTTATAAAGAGTAAAACTCCAGGGTATTCGCCACCTCATAACAGAACCAGAACCGGTAAACATGGTGAAAAATGTGTGGAAGGAATCAATGGAGTTGTAGAGCTCGACTCTCGGACGGCTTCTGACAAACAACAAAAATCAAATGCCATCCCGAGACCAAGTGAATCTCTTTACAAAACACTACCACAACTATCTTTAATCACCTTCCAAGTGTAAGGCAGGATGGAGTCCTGTACTGCGTCGTGGACCTAGATGCGTTGTCAACTAGTAGCCAGACCACGCTATCATTATCCCCAAAAATTTCCATTAAAGTGCACGAACAAGTTGATTACAACAAAAAATTGCAAATCCAATGCTTGGATATTGTGCAAATCGCAACTTTACCATAAATCAACACGGGACTAAAAACTTAAATCATATTCCAAACAAAACCATAGAACATGCGGGTCAACCCTTGTACACAAACCTTAATACATTAAACTTTTTACGAACCTTCACATTATGGGTTTTGGACTAATGCCATCGTGGTGTTGGACAAATGCCATCGTGGTCATGGCTAGTTGCTTACCCTTCCCTAAGGTTCGGGAAGTAGTCTTAACATAAGAGGTACGGAAACACTTGAAACATTAAAATATTTAAATGATGCATAACCATATCCTTAGCGCTAGGATCAAACAAGTTCAATCACCCCTTGTTATTATATCAATAGAACCTTGTTATAAGCATAACCAATAGTATAAGCATGTGTTAAAGATAAGTTTGAAAACCATGAATGCTTATAAAACATGTATGGCAATATTTATGCCACAGAGGTCTAAGGCCTCTTTCATTGCATTAAAAGCAGACTACACCTTCATGCGTAAATAAGCTTGTCACCTTTATTTTTAATAATATAAATCTCTGCATGGAAAACATGCTTGTACAAACCCTAAGTCCCACAAATAGGAACAGGTCATTACATATATGGTAAGACCTACACCATGTAAGAAAAACATTAAAGATAAATGACATGTTGGGTCAAGACAGGTATAGGTTCGCACGCCTAACCCAAAGACAAACTTTTAAGTAATCAGAGTTAAACATGGTACATCACCTAAAGGAGTATGGTTGAACATTCCAAAAGGAAATAGCCATCCTTGGTATCAGCAATTCCTGTCGTAAGCAAAAAGATAACATATTTTAGAACCAACAGTAAAATGAACATAGAATGCTGCCAAAGTAATAGGTAAAACTAACACATGTAAAAAAAATATATGTATGATTTTTAGGTCTGTTACATTGAATCTATTTTTTTTCTTGGATATGGTGTGCTAGAAACCATTTTATCTTTAAGGAAATTCACATTTCAACAACTCTAATGGCACACTTGGTGGTAAAAAATGTGAAGGAGCACCGCGTAAATACAAAACAAAAGAAGACAAGTGAGTTGGAGATGTTAAGTTTAGACTTAGAAATACCTTGGGTAATTATTGATGAGGCTAGGCAAGGACATTTTTTTATTTGTGGGGTTAGAGATATTCTCCACAATAACTCTTCAAATTATTTTCATTTAAACCATGTAGACATGACAGACGACATAGACCACAAACAAGAACTCTATGTTCTCAATATACTTCTCAAATGTGTACAACAGAAAGGATGTAAAAAACTACAGGCTCTAGGTGATTCAAAAATTGTAATTTATTGGGCCAACAACTGTAACATTGAATTTGTCAAGACTGAATTGATTATAAATATCATCAAGATGGAAATCATGTCTTTTGACTAGATATGCTTCACCCATTCCTATAGGGAACTAAACATGCGAACATATGAACAATCAAAGCATGCACTGTAGGAGGGCACTCTAGTGAAATTGGAATATAAAGATGTCACAGTGCCGATAGAGTTGGAGGTTGTAACACCCCAGTTTTGACCCCTATTGCATTAAATTATATATGATGTAAATATCGTTACTTAATCATAGTGTGGAGCTCAAGGAAAAGGCCCTATCATCAATTTAACGTTTATGTATCGACAATTAAAATTGATGCCGATGGTTTATGTGCTAGCCACACACAATATATTTTGATACATCGTGTAAAAATGCAAATTAATAAAATACCACAACTAGCTATGCCCCGCAACATGAAAGAGATGGGGGCATGATTTCACAAGGAATAGGGAGGGAAAACGTTCAAAACCTTGAGCCAATGGGGAAAATCCAAATGTCAAAGGGAAAATCCATAAAGCTGTCAACTACCCATTTTTGTCTTTTTGTGCCAATCAATTATTTCTGCCAGAAATTGGTTGGGGAAGTTATTTCCTTGGGATGGGAAAGGTATGGAGGTCAAATTTGAAATGGGAAGACCACCCATTTTGGAAAAATGTGTTTTTGACTTGTGGGGTAAGTAAATGCTTGGAAATGCATGCCCAATCCATTATTCACCCACATCTTTCATTCATCACCCATTCTCATTCACGTTGGACTCTCTCACATAGTTGAAGCTTCCTGAGCTCTCTCCTTCACTATTTTCCTATTGTTTCTTCATTTCTCCATGCCCAGAAATTCATTTTTCTTTTGTTGAGGGAATGGGTAGCAGAAATTCATGATTTGAGGGTTTTATGAAGCCGTTTTTGTCTTCCTCACGCGGCTAGAACTTGTAGTGCGTTTTTTCCTCACGTTTTCTGCATTTCCTCATCTTGCCATGCCTGTGAAAACCTGTTTTTGTGTTGCTTAGTGGATGGCCAACAAAGATCCACGTTTTGGGTGTTCAGGGAGGCTGTTTTTGCCCCTATAATGCCCAAGAATGTTTGTTGAAATCGGTTTTTGTTCCCAAGGTGTTTTTTCCCATTTTATCAATTTGTTTTTGGTTGAAGAATGCTTTTCCTTCATGCCCAACAATTGTATTTTGCTGTGAAGTGCATCCTTGTGTTGGTTTAGCTGAGTAAGTCCAAGAAACCCATCTGTTAGATCGTATGACAGTGTTTGGGTGTGATTGTTGACTTGGATGAGTAAGTCCAAGGAATCCATATGTTATTGGCTTGTTTCCTTAGCAATCTATGAAACCCAACTGTGTGTTGACTTGACTGTGGATGTATGGTCTTGTTGTGTGTAAGTATGTTGTTCCCTAATTCCTTGTGGGAATCATGCCCAACTCGGGGGTGGCAGTGGTGCTGAGAGATTGATGAGTGCACTGGCCTATGGTTGGGTGGAACGTTGTAACGACATAGCTTGTTGTGGGAAAGTTTCTTCCTAAGATAAGTATTTTCTTGTGTATTTAATCTTTGCAACTGTATTTGTTTTAATGAATTATTATGAACATGTTGAATGCTTGAATGAAATGTATGTGCTTCTGCTGTAGATTGCATGCATTATGCATCTCTGTATGTTTTTATGTTCAATGCATTTTTATTATCATGTTCATGGGGCTAGATTGCCCGGATTTAATAGTCGTGAAGTCGTGTTCTCTTTGTGGTAGAGGGGTGTGGACGTGACATAGGTCCCTTTATACTAGCATGAGAATCTTGAAGGATGTTGAAAGTGTGTTCCTTTAGATTTTTCTTTTATGACCAAAGGAAAAAATGAAATTGATGTTTTGAAATTTTTAAGCATTTTTATAAAATAAGATAGAATAAATCCCTCCTTGGAATACACACACACACACACACACACCAATTTTTAGTCCCAAACCAAACAATTATTTTGTTCATACGCATTATAAGTTGCTCAAGTGACATCTCAAACATTGAACGAAGAAGCAACTCATTGGCTAGGAAATTTTTTTGGGGGCAAGTGGTACCCCCTACTTGCAGGGTTTTTCTTTGGCTAAGAAACCACGAACTAGGGGCTTCTAAGCTATCAAAATGACCCAAGGATCGCACCCTTCCTAGACTACACCACCCCTTAAGATGGCTGGATTTTTGGCATCCACGGGTTTCAAACTAACCATTCAACTTAACAATGTCTTAACTCATCACCCGCCACCAACTATTCTACATATCACGGATTTGGCTAAAACATTATGGAGTTGGCTAATCTCTAGACCATTTGCATCTTTTCAGGCAAGTTTGACCAAAATCTGGCAACACAATTTGTTGTTGAAAATGAGATTTCCATTGTTAAAATTGCAATTTTTATTGCAGAAATGGATTCAACACCCTCAATTACCTTTGGGCACCTAGTTTATGCCATTCCAATCATGAAAACTACCATGTAAACAATTTTGGCCAAAAAAACTCCCCAAATTTTAAGTGCAAATAGTCTAAAATTTAGCTTACTGTAAACATTATCAATGATAAATCAATAGATGATAAAAATGTGTGGCTTAAACCACTTTAACATTGGTTATACGTTCACTAAGAAACAATTTCTATTTTCTTTCAACATTGGTTATAGGTTAAAAATAGCATCAGCATCTACCCCACTTTAAGTATTGAAAATATCTATTTGTCATCTGTGAAACAAAATTCAAGTGACACTTGGTCATCACGAAAATAAAAATAAAAATTCACTGTACTATTTTCTCATAAAATTGCCTTACTTCCTACTTTAATTGTGGTTTGTAAAAAGTTGATAAAAGTAAAAATCGAAAACCAATCAACCTTCATCCTATATTTGAAAAATGCGACACTTTTCTTCTAAATCTGAGCAAATGATAAATACTAATAAAAAAATCAATAAACTTAAATTTCTATATATTTGAAAATTGATAAAGTGAATTTTTTTCTCCAAATCTTACTAAATAAAAAATATTAATATATTTAAAAATTGAGACACGTTACATTTTTTTCTCCAAATCTTTCCAAAATCTTAACAAATAAAAAGTATTTATATTTCGAAATGAAAAAACTCTTTTTCTCCCCCTCTTACCAAATGACAAATATTAATTTATATTTCGAAATGAAAAAACTCATTTTTCTCCTCGTCTTACCAAATGACAAATATTAATGAAGTTAATTATGAAGAGTGTTGGGGAACAATAAGTAATTGACAACTACTCGTAACCACATGAGCCTTTGTTTACTTTATCTTAGGATTGACATTATCATTTAAAATTATTTTTTATTTTATTTCTCTAATTTTTTCTATAATATTAATATTACCCACGGAGTGAAATTCCGCCTTCATAAATTAATAATATGTGACATTCACATTTAAAATGATCCATTATTTTATTTCCTTAAATTTTAAAACTATTATTTTTTCGATAGTATTTGGAGAGGTAGTCAATCCTGTTGATCCACAGACCAAAAAATCAAACTTCAACGGGCCGTTGTAAAACTTCGACCAGTCTACGGCGTTGGACCCGAGAGGAAAGTAAATAGAATATATATATATATATATAACAAATGTTTTGTATGCAAACTTGAATTGACAAGTAATGAAAAGTGGACTTTACTGTGCTCTGTCCAGCTCATCTTTTTCAAGCCATTCCAATTTTTCGCAACGTGGAGACGGAATCTCGCTTTCATTCAAAAATAGAATATATATATATAACAAATGTTTTATATGCAAACTTGAATTGACAAGCAATGAAAAACAACTTAAAAGGTGTATAATAAAGGTATCTCTATGGGTAAAATCTGTGACCTTAGTTTTAAGTTTTATTTTCACCACAGAGGAGATGCATGTCATGATTTATGGAATGTTCAAGACTTTTTTCATCTTCACAACAGAGGGAATGTGCCACAACTTATGGAACCTATGGAGCCTTTTATCCATGTTTAAATTTTGGAGCAGATGCAGATCCGGATCTGATTCGAGGCTCTGTGGATATATTCCCTAGGGTGCAAGGATCTGATAACTCAACATTTTGCAGGGATCCCTTTTGGTCTTTCGTGTCCATAAGAAAAGTAAAATATTTATTTCTTATTATTTCCCACATTCATTTCGGGATGTAACCTAGTGAATTCCAATACAAAGTGATTACCTCCAGGGTTAATTTCACCAAAATCAATCTTACTCCTTTAAAAAGCCACCTACAATATCATATTGTCACTCTGTTTCTACTTTTTCATGGAACCAAATCTAATACTTAATCCTGTAATCATTTGATTTTAGCATGAATCTTAGATGCCTTACGCCATTATCAAAAGGGAAACATTAAAAGGAAGGATTTGGAGAATCATTCTTTCTTGGTCTGCATCTAAATTAGTGAATAAGATATTTGATTTATTGAAAATTACCTCCATAACCGTTCATGTGCAGTGTAATTATAGAATTTCCTAATATTTTTTCACCCTCACTCATAGAGTCCAAACCAATTATGATAACATAATCTACAAATAAAAAGTGAGACGAAGATAGAAATTTGATTATCTTTTTATTTTTATACCTCTATTCTTTCTTGTAGTCTTTTAGGTGTGAATCTGGACAAGAGCAACAATATGAAGTTTTGGGCACTTTTCCTCATAATAAAAGGTGTAACAAGATCTAAAGGGAAAATTTGGGTTAGATAGAAGGACATATTTGTGCATAAAAGGTATTTCTTGGTTTATTTTGGCATACCATTGGTAAAATAGTATTGAAACAACCATTCAGTGGGTAAAGGAAACTGTAAGAGACTTAATTACTCATGTTGGTATAGACCTATTGGTGAAACATTAATGGATCCCTTTTCCTAAACAGTTTGGCCAAGTAAAAAGGAATGAGCAGTCTTAAATATCACGTCCAAAAGAAATAATTTGGCAGTTTGGGCAGTCTTTTCAAATGATTATGATGTTGTTCTAAAAGTTGCAAAGGATATCGGGATGTTTTGTAACATGTCTTGACATTTCATATGCTCTGGACCCAAGAAAAATCATCAATGTAACTCTAGGGTGTGTAAGTTTTAGGGCTCACTGGATCAAGCTAGAAGTAAAAAGGAAAGAGAACACATTCCTTTAGGAAGAATTCAATGATTTCCAATAGCTGACAAGAAAAGACAAGAGAATGCAAATATAAATGTCGCAACAAAATTCCAATTGACAAAGTGCTATATTTCATACATTTATTAGAATTTAATAGATGTCAAACTGCTTGTGAATATGTTGAAACTTCAAACCAAAACCTGCTTGTGAATATGTTGAAAATTGAAACCAAAACCTGGAAGACATTATTTTAGATACATGTATACATAGAACAAAAAGCTTACATTGAAAAAAAACTAAGAAAAAGGACATGTTGGGAGCTAGATTGCCATATTTTTGCACATAATTGAGATTGTTAAACAACCACTCCACAACTCAATGGATTTTATGCCCTGATATTTCTATCTTCAATTACATCTATTATCAACTCAATGAACATAGTAATAATTGGGCATACAGTAATCACCTTATTTACATTTGGATTCCAGATGCCATTAACCTAAAAAATTAAGAAATTGTCATATTAATCTCAAAACAATATTGTGCAAAAAGAAATGTCATATGCTATAACAAAATCCAAATGACAAAGTGACCCATTTCATACCTTTATTACAATTTAATGGATTCCAAACATCCTGTGAATATGTTGATGGGTGAAACCAAACTTGCAAGCCTCCTGAAGGAAATGAGTGGATATGATGACCTACTCATTTTTTATTCAACTAATATTGGGCAGTTGGAGTGGTTATATTCCAAGTAATAGGTAGATTCTACCACTGTTGTGCAATGTGTGATGTAAAGTTTCATTGTACAAGCATAAAAGAATGATTATTATAATGAGGATATTTTACTTGAAACTGGCCCATGAAACTTATATGTGTTAAAGTTTAGGGTTAGCTTTGGATTTGACATAAAAACTATACTTTAATGCATACACAAAATTAAACAAATTTAGATTCAGAATAATACTACTGCAATAAATCCAGACATAATTTTCATCTCTTTCAATTTTAACACTCCATTGGTCACTATGTTAAAGTTGGTCCTTGAGATGATTTACCAAATACCATGTATAGTTACAATATTATAACTGATAAAAACTATTATAAAGTACACGAAATAACAACGGTAAAGAACATTAACAATACTAATCTAGAAATGTTTTGGATCAGCCTTATCCTAAGATACTTTTAGGTTCTGATCTTGTCACCGAAGGGACAAGTTACCTAGATGAACAAATGATGTACATTGAGAGAGAGATTAAGAGGGTTATAGTAGTAAGGACACGGACCTCAGATTCTTAATCAACATGAAGAGAAACTTCAATCATTTAATTAGACTTTAGCAACACTTCTTAAGAAGGAATGAAACGTAGCCATACCCAGCAGTGACACATAGTCATGGTCAGCAAAGACACTTCACGGCTTTAATCGAAAGGATACAATCATGCCAAGCAAGGAATAAACTTCACAGAAAACAATAGATAGGATACAGTCACGCCCAGTGGGGAAGACACTTCACGACCATCAACATAGAGGATACAATCACGGGTGAGTAGGGAAGACACTTCATGGCCAGTAGCAGAGAGGATACAACCATGGCTCAACTAGTGAAGTTTTTTAACAAACAGACTTTGCAGACCTAAAACAATGATGCCCAGACTACAGTCTAAGAGCATCTCACAACCCATATTAAAAACAGCTTAAAAAGGAACTTTGAATCAACCCAAAATAGTCACGGGTCAGATTCACATGTCAACTGCAAAATGTCACGGTTTAGTAAGAAGGGACAACGTTAAACTTGAATCTGCAAAACCCAGGGATGAAGCAGCGAAACCTTAGCAGCATGCTTCTTGACATAGAGCTGAGATCCAACTTAGATTATTACAATGAAGGATAAGGCTTGCTTTTATAACTTGAAAGGAAATATGAAGGGTTCATCTTCAACCCTATCTTTTAGGGTGGTTACCAATAAAACATAAAATAAAATTAGGCTGACTTAGGATAGGGTACAAATGGTCAATGGTATTACAAAATAAAAACCATAAAGTTAAGTTGACTTAGTACAGGGTATCAATGGTCCAACAATACAAACCATAAAATAAAATCCATCATACCATAGGTACACATAAAAAAGACACTAGTACCAAGTAAAAGATAAAGGACCAAAAGTAAACCAAAGGTGCCACAATAAGAAGTTAAGACAACCCAATTACCCACAATACCAAGGTGTACCATAAAGGTGGACAAACAACCCCTTTTACCCATAGGACCAACAAGACCTAGGATTTTAATCTTTTCTCTCTCTCAAGGTACATTGTTTCATATATTTTTATCATCACTGTATAAGGATAAGATCCAAACTGGATGATGTGATCCTCTAGTCCTTAGTATTGCTCCTAAGGGTTAGGTTCTAGTGACATCATCAAGGGGTGGTCAGTTCCTTGAGAAACAACCTAGAAATAAATTATTATGAGAGAGGACATCACACATGATCATCTTGGTCAACTTAACCAAGATTCACCTGGTTAACTAACCATGAATGTTCTTGTAGGAACTTCTTGGTCCCAGACCAAGAATCTGCCTGGTCCCAAACCAGGAAGTCTTTGTCTCAACCTGTTGGATCTACTTGGACATCATGTCCAGGAAACTATTTGGTCCCAGACTAGAATACCCTAGAGACATATAAGGGCCCTAACCATATGTTAGGGAATTTTCCATGGCATCAACCTGCTTGGTCCCAGATTAAGAACCCCATAATACTATTGGGGGCCCTAGGGTACCTTCTAGGGTCCTACTCTGCCCTAATTAACTGACTAGGTTACCATCTTCCCTGAGAATGGGTCTCACAGTTGCACTATCTTTACTGATATGATCATACCGAAAAAAACTTATTGATCGTCACATATATAGAGAAGTCAGGGGATCCCTTATCATACACAACTATTGGAAGATAATGATTCTAATAAAAATAGAACATATATGATTTTATAATGTCACCAATAATAATAATGAACTATAAAAATCTAAGGTTTTACTATCGAAAATAATTCAACATGCTCTATATGAAAAAATAAATAAAATAAATAGAATTATATGGAAAAATAAATAAAATAAATAGAACTAAACATATCAATTTTTTATTATTTCAACAGATAAACAAATTCTTTTCCTAACCTCAATAAATGTGTTATTGCATAACTTTTGTTTTCACCCAAACAACACCTGTATACTCTTTATTGATAAAGTATATGAAGCATGATGACAAGATCAGTTGTATAAGTAATATGCATCAATATCAAAATACAATATTATCAAAAAATATACAACAATATCAAAATAGATGCAGTATCAAAACATATCAGTAGTATCAAAACATATACATTACAACCAACACATCAATAAGCAAAAACCACATGCCAAACATATATAGTTGCAACCAAGGTCTATTTGAGTCCAACACAACACCAATATATACATAGGGACTGAAGGTATCATGGATGTAAAAACTCAGCATAAACACTTCATGTCTTATGAGAAATTCTGATTGTTCAAAAGACAGAATGATAAGAAATCTTAAAACATAAAATATTACCACTTCTATAGAAACTGTGGTGTTTTTTCCATCATGTTTGTATCGAACTGAAAAAAAAGACGTTACAATATTGATATAAACATTGTATCATCATCATCTCACTCATCCTAGTGGAAGAGTTCGTCGCAAATTCATTTTGTCCAAGTTTCGTAAACTACATTTCAATCTACCTCATGCAACTCTTGAGGTGCTGATAGAGATAAATACATTAAATTATCTAAGGTTTCTAAACAAAGTCTTGATCTATCATCATTTTTTATACGATTCAACTTAGAGAATCCTCTTTAAAAACTGACAGTGCTTGCTGGAAGAATCATAACAACTTGCCACAGTTTCATCAAATTTGGAAAAGAATCACAACACTCTAGTTCACCTTTGCATTGATCCCATGCTCCAAACAAGTTTTTCTTTGGATATGCTCTATGTAAAGTGACAACAAAACTTTCCATTTCACCTTCACATTTTCCAGTCTAAATTATAGGTGAGTTTCCAATATCAAAATTTTCACATAGACATAAAAACCATCATCTTGTTTCAAAATATTGTTCATTCTCTTCTTCAAAGTAATGACAGGGACTAAAGGGTGAAAACATGAAGTTGGGAAACACTTTTGCTTGTTTCTTGACAAAACAAATTGCAAAATTGTATGTTTTTCAACTTCAACCCCTTCAAACCGATATCTTCCTTAGGAATTTCCCCTTGAAGTAAACACAAATGTTTTAGAGAATTGGATTAACTACGTACTCATATTTTTTTTTTAAATTATCGACATATAGTGGGGCAAATTTGGAGGGAACCAACGACATATACTTTAAAATTTTGAGTATGAATAATGAGTGACCTTTGTGCCCTCCTTTTTTCTTAGAGATAGTTATTTATTTTAGGGAAACAAAATGTATAATCATAATCTACACTCATTGCAGTTGTGCATGGACTATATGTTTAGGATTTTCGGACTTATATGCTATTTTTTATTATTTATTGAAACAATATATGTACCAAAAACGGTGCCTTATTGACACATGGTTTTGTCGTCTCATTTTCTTTCAAATGTGACTCTTATCAAAAAAACTAAAAGCACCCTTTTGAAGAGGACACTGCAAGGAACAACCTTGTGATTTAAAAAAAAAAAATTGGCTTCGTCTTCGTGACGATATTGAATTTTTATTGTGATTAATTTTTAAGTCACTAGTTTTTTTAATGATAAAGTTTAGAAAAAAATCGTCAAAAATAGAAATCCTAAATGAAATTAAAATATATATAAATGATGAGAAAGTAGATTGAATAATGAATCTACTGGTATAAACTCCAATAGGTAATTCTCATTCTTTGCATTGTTTCAACCTTGCTAAAGTCAGACATTTCTGAAAAGTGCAGAAATGGTGCTGGAAATGTTGACTAAAAACCTCTCGGCCGAGAATTTAAATTTTCTCGGGCGAGAGGTATTTTCGCTTGAAAACTAACCCAGAGTTAAGCAAATATCTTGGCCAAAAGTTGTTTTAAACTCTCGGATGAAAAACTAAAATATATCTCGGCCGAGAGTTTTCTTCGAGAATCTTTTATGGGCCCACCATTAAAATCCGGTGATTCTGACTAGATAAGTGTTGTTGCTACTAGAAATATGCTTTTGCTTGTTAGAAGGGTGTTTTTACTTTTTTAGGTTTTCTTGGGCTTATTGTGTGACTACCCTAAGGACTCTCATCCACTGCAGTAAGGGTTTAAGGCTGCCATATTCAGTTGTGAGATGCTTGACAATGCCATTCTTAGTTGGACACTTATTGGCTACTTTCGTCAACACCTTGAGGTTGATCTTGAATGCCTTAAGTTGTTTCACTTCCTACTATAACTGTCTAACTTTATCCTACATCACCTTTTCTAACCCAATCCTTCAAACATGTGAGTCGAACTCTGCTAAACCTTGTTTCTAGGTTGTTGTTCCTTTTTTTAGGGTTCTTCAAGGTGTTTGAATGGGTCGTTGCTGTGTACATGTTGTTTAAGGAATCCCCTGCTTGATTCACTATTTTTGGGTGTTGTTTAGGGAAACCACTACATGTTTGACTATGTTGGAGGGATGACACCTTGCTTGGACTATTTTGGGTGCTACTAGGGAAGTCGCCACCTTTCTTGGGTTGTTTTGGGTTTTGCTAGGGTAGCCGCTACCAGATGTACTAAAGAGGAGGGGTAATGAGGTAGTCATTGATTTATGAGTCGAGTTTTTTACCAAAGAGGAGGGGTCCTCATGTCCTCATGTCAGGTGACTTAACTGGGTACCTTGATGCACTAATGTAATTGCCTAACTGATGTGTTTTCACTTCCTAAGGAAACAATGAATCACTAGCTATTTTGGTCACTTTGATGTGGATAGGACCATTGTGAGTCCAAGCACTGACAAATCCTTTACTTCAAGCAGATCCAGCATACTTGAGCCATGTGAAAATTGTCCAAAAGTAGTTAGAGCTACATTCATTCTCTCATATGCACATTCAAGATGGTGAAGGTGTAAGAGGTGAGGCTCAAATGGCCAATATTTGTGCATCAATAAACTAGTATTCAAAGGCAGAATGATAAATTCCATTAACACAGTCAGATCGAATGTAATGCAGACACCATAGGATTATGAATACTTGAGGCTCCACAAACTAGTTGGGCAGTCTAGAAGTGGTTCTGGACATCCGGGATCAAGGAACAGGCCTACCAGAGACAAACACAAATGTGTTCAAGTTATGAAATGAGAATATGGAGCTGGTGGTAGGATAGGACGTATTTTTAAGTTAGATAATTCCAATGCAATATAAATCTCTAGTAAAATGATCCCGAGGAAGCAAATGGAGGAAAAAATGCTCATGGAATGGATTGAGAAAGAGTGGATAGGGATTCTAAGCCTTTCTCTAGGATGGATGGGTTTCATTCGTAGGTGGAAGGAGGATGTAGAGAGAATTCAAAAGATTATATGTGGTTCTAGGTTCCTTCTCTATTAATGATCAAATATTGGTCTCTATGCTTCAATTCAAGAACAAAAAAGGCTCCTAGACACCCAGATTTTCTCCTAGAATCATCAGGTTTTGCACAATGCTTCTGAAATACAGTATGTTGGCTCAACATATTGAAAACCACTTAGACCTGGACCCAAACCAATAGTGTTCGTGAAGTATCATTCCCATACTGGTCTTGTTTCCCACAAGTAATTGTGCTTTACTACTCGAGGTGAAATCGTGCAATCTAGCGTAGAGCAGCCCTATTACCAATCTTACAAGAGATCCATCTAGTGTACCAAGAAGCAACCCTATTATCAATCTTACAGTAGAGCCACATACAATCATGATAACCATATGGTGGGACATAGATAGGAAAGGTATCACAATCTAGGAAACCATCTAGGGAGTGATGACACATATGCCCCCCACAATCTAACTCTTTCAGAAGGTAAATACATTATGATTTCAAAATTATATGATGGAGGCACAAATCACTTTGTTCATGTTGAAATTTGTACTTAGAAGTGGGAAATCAAGGGTTTGCAACCTTAGTTTTGAATTCATAGTTTGGGACTGTTGCAGCTGCAACATTTTCCCAAAATTCCAAAATTTTTTGGGACCCTCCATTACTTTGAATTAGTTGGTTTTCTTCCTGATCCTTGTCGATTTTGGTATGTGAATTTTGAAGCGTCTTCCAGAATTTTTGGTTGCTGTCAATCGATTGGTTTCTCCTCATTTCAATGTTTTAAAGAATCCCATCTTTAACTGAGTTCCTCGTCGTTTTGCGTATCTTTCAAAACCTTCCTGTATCGGGAGTTAATTTGTTTGACTGTCCCACCATTGTGGGTGGATTTCAGATCTTGATTGTCTTTTTCCCTCCGACGTTGCGGGCTTTCTCCAGGTTTAAACTTTCCTTTTCGCTCTGACCATTGCACGCGAGTTTTCATTCTCTATCGGGTGGTTTTTGGTTCTTTATCGGAGGGGTTTAAATTCTCCGTCATCCGACGTTGCGGATCATGATAGGATCTTATCCTTAGACTTCATATCGAGGCCTTTCACCATCATGTTTTCCGCCGTTGCGGACGTATCTTTCATCCGGACTGCCGACGTTGCAGACCTTGGCAGGTTTGACTTTTTGTAGCTCTCCGATGTGTGATTTGTGTGTCTCCCGGCTTTTGTATGGAGTGTTCGGCCATCACTTCCTCCTCCGTTGCGGATGGTATCACGCTCTGAGGGCTCGCCGTTGCCGAGGGTTCGGATTCTTCGTCATCCGATCAAGGTACCCGCCGACGCTCGATTGTAGTTCATGCTTTCTATTTTAGCCGTGCGGGTGAG
The DNA here is from genome assembly GCA_001517045.1 of Pseudotsuga menziesii. Classification (NCBI taxonomy): domain Eukaryota; kingdom Viridiplantae; phylum Streptophyta; class Pinopsida; order Pinales; family Pinaceae; genus Pseudotsuga; species Pseudotsuga menziesii. The sequence goes on from LPNX010147518.1 coordinate 194,258, forward strand.
TTAGTATTGTGGACCATCCGCCGTTGTGAAGGGACTGAAGCTCTAGTCACCCAACGCAACTTTTGTTTCGCGCCCGATTTAAATGCTTTCGCACGTGCGACGTTTTTTATATTATACGGTGCGATGGTTTGGGTTTTGTATTGTTTGTTTATTGCCGAGCACTGTCGCGGTGTGTATAGCATTGAGCTGTCGATCTTTGGAGTGCGTGAAGGTCTAGCTGTCATTGTACCAGCTTCCAGGTGGCAAGAGTAGAATTCCAACCGTCATCAGCTCATTTTTCACCGAATCGCCAGGTAGGTTTATTCCATCTTTTTCCCATTTGCATTTGAGCGGTTTTGATTTTCTCCCATGTTTTGGGGTCCCCGGCGTTTTCCCTCATACAGCTAGGACTCAAGTTTGTACAAGTTAGTTTTATATTAACCTAGGGTGAGAGGGGCTATTGACCAATTTCGCTTTTAGTCGATGCTTCGCGCGCACAGGGGTTGAAAGGTTTAGGCGCAGACGGTCGTTACGCCGTCTGCACCAAAACTTGCTGCGCGGCCATGATAGACAGGGGGTGGTCGGATTTTGGGTGCTGCAGTGGGGGTTTGGTAGTTTATGGATTTCAGTGGTGCATTCCCAGCCTGTGGACTTTAGCCGTCCTGCTTGCACATTCTTTTGCAACCTCCATGAGGCAGAAGGTCGAACCTACAGTTGACCAAGAGGAATAGGGTTTTGAGAAGTTTTCATGGTCGAACCTAGCCGGTGTTGCTTGCGCCATCCTTCGTGACCATTTTGATTTTTGTCGCCTAAAACCCTAGTAGGGTAGAGGGGGTATGTCGCTGATAATACTGCATTTATGGAGGATAGCATGGGTCGTGTTTTGATACCCTGTGCAAAAATGTGGTTACGTCCCGCCGAGGAGGGTAAAATGTACTATCAGCTTAATGTAATTTTTTCGCTACCAGTCGCACGCGTCTCCTTTGTGATGTGTCTACTGGGCTGTAGGACTGAAGTGTTGATGGGCACAAGCTTGATGTTTTAATTCTTCTCTGTGTTTGCTAGGCAATAGAATGATAATTGAATACTGCCCCTGCATATAATTTACAATGTTTTTTCTTCAATGTATCGCTATCATGAGGAAGTGGCAGGTCACATAATAGTGTAGGTTTAATCCTGGCATAAGTATGATTGATAGGCTTGCTCATATAGATCGGATCATAAGATAGCGCACCCATAGTCTCAAGGCATTATAAGGTTGAACAATATATGTATTTGTTGCATTGAACATTACCATACTATGCATAACATAATGGCACATTGCATAGTACTGCATGCTAGTTTGATTGTTTAGTATGAGAGACTTATGATTTGATTTTATGGACTGGTCACAATTATGATACACTCGAGAAAGGATATATTGCTGCACAATGTTCACAAATTCAAACTGCTTAAATGTCATAATGTTTTTTTTACATTGCAGGAAGAATTTACAATGTCCAAGAGGCAGAAAAGGAAGGCCCCTGCGGTCGAAGAACAGACAACAATAGAGGTCGTCCCACAGAAGGAGTATATATATGAGGATACCCAATGTATCTCTGGTATTGAGCCTGAGTATGAATGGGGCGAGATATACAGACTGATTTCCCGTAGGGAAGTCCCAGACATGGGTCTTGAGGAAGAACCTATTTACGCCAACATTGAAAAATCCGCCATCATGAAGGTGGCTACCAGACCAGAGCTGTTCCCTTGCTCTGATGTGATGAGATGGATTCTACCACACACAAATAACAACACAATGCTGATGGGGAATGTTGAAGGTCAGGGCTATGCTACATTTAGCCCTGGATATGTGGCATTGGCTTACCACGTGCCAGAACCCCAAGTCTTCCTGTCAAATGATTGGTTAGAGAACCTCAGGATGGATTTAGTGGAAACCCTGAGAAGAATGCTCTTACCAGGAAAGATTTATAGACACAGAGCAACTGAGGACTACGACACAGTGAGCTTAAGAGCTCCTTACAGGTTTATAGCCTTGATGCTAAGCTGAATCTTTGGAAGAGCCAACGGTAGACTCTTCAAATTGGAGTGGATACCTCTTATGTTTCATGTGGCCACAGAAAGAACAATCTTCAACTGGGCCAGCCTAGTATCAAGTAGTCTCTCTTCTTGTGTAGCTACAGCCCTAGCCAAGCAACCGAAGAATCCCAGAGAAAGCTAGACGAAGAACTGCGAGAGCATGAGGCTGAATAGACAAAGTTAACGCAACAGCAAGATCCTGAAACACCATCAGGGCAGAGTCAGGGAGAGGAAAATCCTGAGGTGCAGATCCCTCAAGTGCCCACTACCATCATAGCTGCTACCCCTATGCTTCAGCTAGTGCCCTTCGTACAGAAAAAAGTGGAAGAAGTCCCTGATTTTAGCATCGTATATTATGACAGGGCTACTAAAAGGATAATGAAGAGAACAGAAAGAAAGGTAGAGGCAGAAGGAATGGCCAGCAAAATGATAACAGATAAGGTCATGATGGTAGGGACAGATGTAGATCCAAGGTTTGCTATAAGGGCCGGGACTGCAGCAATACATGCTTCAAAGGATAACATAGACAGAATGATGATTGAAATAGAGTCATCCAAGAAGACCTCCTCTCAGCTTAAGGACACCCTGAGAAAAGAAAGGGAAGAAGGCAATAGACTTAAGATAAAATATGAACATGTGCTGAGAGAAATGGAGGCCACAAAGAGTGAAATCTATGCCATCCAGGTAGAAGCACAGGCCAAGGAAGCAGCACATGAGGCTCTAGAAAGTGCACAGCAGGAAATTCAAGACTTAAAGAATGAAAAGGAGCAGTTGAAAGAAAAGGTGGAAGAGTTGGAGGCACAGCAAACTGTCATTTATGAGTCCAATACCTCATACACCCAGGAACTGCAAGCGAGGCTGGCTTCTCTGACTGCTGAGCTGGAGACAACAAAGGAACAGCAGGTCAATCTACAGCCGGTTAAAGAACACATCCTGGCCCAGAAAGCTAAAGTGTTACACCTGCAAACTGCTCTAGAAGAAGAAAGATACCAGGTCCTCCATGTTGATGGCCGACTGGAAGAAATCTTGGAAACCGCTTCTTATTTTGTTGATAGGTATCAAGACATCCTCGAAGTACTGACTACAAGGATATTCAGGGCGGAGAACGATGAGGAAGCCCCTGCTGAACTACCATCCAAGGATAAACAAGCCCTTAAACGGGACCATGATCTGATAGAATTCGCTATCAATACTTCAGAAGACTTCCAGAAAACAGTCAAGAAGACCAAGGGAGTCTGCGCAAAATTCTTCAGGAGAGCCCTGGTTACCTACAACCGATGCCAGGTAGAAGCCGAGCAGAGGCTATATGAGTTCCCTGATCACGATGCATTTGTAGAAATGTTGCAGAAAGGACAGCAAGATGAAGAAGTCATAGTACAACGCATCAAAGCTATTGATGACCAAATCCTGAAAAATGAAATAGGCCACACAGCTGTCAGTGTGCAGCTCTTAGAAGAACAGGTGCGATTGAACACAGCCAGGGTAGAGGCCATTAGAAACCAGGCTGAAAAGTTCGAGTTAAACATTCAGTTTTTAGAGCCCAACTCGTTTGAAGGACTCGCTGCTGAGGCAGCAGCGTGGAGAAAATTCTTGGAGAACCAAGCGTGACCCTCCTCTCAAAAGGACCGGTCAACTTTGCTGTAATTCAATAGTTTGTAAAAGGTTTTTTGGGAAAAATGAAACTTTGGGAAGACAAAAGGGTTGGGAAGCCCAAAGGTCACTTTGGGTAGCCCAACCAATTTTTGCATTTTGTATAAAAGTAGGAAACGTAGAGAAGAGAAGGGATTTTTTCCCCAGTAAGAATGGAAAGTTATTGTAAGAAGAACTACTTCCTTTTGCAATATAAAGTTACAGTTTGCCTGTTGAAAGAAGATCGGTGGGATTTCAAATGTTTTGACATGGATAATTGAAAGATGAACTACTTTGTTTTTTAGCATTATATCCATGAATCGTGAGATCGTTCTAACTTCATGACCTATGTCTTTGTTTAATGATTTCTGATTTATTTTATGAAATTTCTACCATGAGTAATGTATGCTTGTCATAAACAATTAGCTATCTGGTTGTGTAATATTTTTTGCTGTCATGTGGGTAAAAGATAATGCCAGCTATCTCTAATTGCTTTTATTACGCGTGCACATCCACATTACTCATATATGTTAATCACAAGTTGGCTCCCCGGGGATAGGATAGGTAGATAGATAGGTAGGCATTTAGATAGGTAGTCTTTTCATTTCTGCATGAGTGTTTCAGATGCATGGTGAGCCAAAGACGAGAGGTAAGAACCTGCGCATCACTTTGTGAGTGCTCCTTGCATCCTTCACCACCCTGCATTTAGTTAGCAATTTGCATTTCATACTTAAGTCAAAAATACAAATTCCGGTGGACCGAGCTGCAACCGGTAAAACCCTTGTTTGTTACTTTGACCTATGGTAGCCGGACCATGAACCGGACGGATTCCCTATACCAAACAATCAACGGGCTAGTTGGGAACATTGATTGGGGAGAATCCCTTACTGTTGTCACCTACGAATTTCCAGGCCTCAACAGTTTTGGCGCTAGAAGGAGGGCCGCCAGTAAAAGGCTGGCCATGGAATTTGTTTTCCCGAGACTATCCTACCAGCAGATGTTTTAAAGTTTTTCTATCCTTGAAACCCTGTTTTTCCTAGTGTTACTCACTTACCTTTTCTCATGGCTGGTAATCAACCTAACCCTTTGCCAACATGGAGAGCTAGGTCACCTCTAAACTTAACTCCTCCTTTTCATAACCTGCCTCAAGCCTTTGACAAGCTTTTGCCCAAGTTTGACCTTGCGGACAACATTGCTGCAGATGATCACCTTCAAAGCTTTTAACTAGCATTAGAAGGGCTAAGGGCTAGAGAGTATGAAGATGTGGTGTGTAGAATTTTTCCTCATACTCTGAAAGGAGCAGCAACATCCTGGTACTTTGGACTACCTGCAAAATCCATTTCTAATTGGGACACTTTTGAGAGGGTTTTCAGGAGTAAGTATACCACTCAGAAGATGCATGCCTCATTGATGAAAGGTCTGGTTTCGTTAAGAAAATAAAAGAATGAAAAGGTACATAGTTTCACTCAGATATTTTATTTATACTTAAAAAAAATTTCTGCTGTAGACAGACCTTCAGATAAAGTCTTAATTGAGTACTATACCTCAGCCTTAGGACCTGAGCTGGCCATGTTTTCCAAGATGAAAGTCAAGCCTACGCTGGTAGAGACTTATCAAGAGGCTGAAAGGGTAGAGGCTGAAAGTGAGAGTATAGAGGACTATCCTGACTCACTTGAAGAGAAAACCACTATAAGAAGAAGCTCACTGCTGTCTAAATCTAAAGAGGATCAACCACCTGATTTTCATGAGATGATGAAAGCGCTTCAGAAAATGTCCAACCGAATTGTAGATCTGGAAAAGGAGAGGGACATTCAGAAAACCAATAAGCCATACTATCCAAAGAAGGAAGATAACAGCCAATGGCAAGTCCCACCTCCTAATTTGGCATCAATAAACATGACAGAAATAGGAGGAGATAATTTCTGTACCTTCCATCAACAACCTCATTCTGAGAAGAAGTGTCCTCAATGGTTACATTCAATGATGTTGGTGATGAATAAGTTGTTGGACCCAGAATTGACTAGGGATAGTGGTGAGGAAGAAAAGGAGAAACAGATCATAAGAAAACCTGAGATTGATACTATGTTCTCATGGAATGGTATTTCGCTGTTTAACATGGAAGAAGACGTTCTCAAGTCTCAATATACCCCTACTACCACAACAAATGAAAACCTGGCCATTGAGAACAATGCAATAATATCAAAGGTTCTAGATTTGCAAGAGGAAGTAAAGGGGCAGGATGATGTGAAGTCTAAAGATGACATACCTAAAGATATTCATGGCAAACAGGAAACAGAGCCACTCATTGAATTTTCCAAGCCGATGGAAGATGATGAGGGAAGCAAAGCTGGCAAACTGAAAGAAGAGTTTCCCACAACAAACCACCCTGTGGAAGAAAAGATTGAGTTGATCAAGACTAAGAAAACCAGCGCTCCACCTTTCCTTGTGACTCTTGAAATTTTAAATCATAAGGTCCATAATTTTTTGGTAGACTCTGGATCATCCATGAATGTTATGCCCCTGGCAGTTTGCAAAAAAATTAATGGGCAGCTAAAACCTACTATTTGGGATGTCACTCAACTTGAAAAAACTAGTGTCAAAGTAGTAGGGGAAATGGAGGACGTTCTGATTCGATTATCTGCAAGTAAAAGGACATGTCATTACATTGACATAATAATAGCAGACAT
>LPNX010147518.1:210405-246463 GCA_001517045.1 Pseudotsuga menziesii
ATGAAGAAAGAATAAATTGCAGAGGTAAAACTTAGAGCGTGAATGAACAAATCATAGATCGTGAATGAACAATTCACAGAGGTAAAACTCAGCCCCTGAAATGAAAAAGATGCAGAGGTAAAATCATGGAGTGAAATCACAGAGGAAAACCCGAGAGACAAACCCACAGGCAAGAGGAGAAAATCATATCGCAGAGGAGATAACCCTTGCTGGAGAAACCGGTGATAGCAGAAATCCAAGTGAGATAACAGGATGAGAACACAGTGAGATAACCCTAGGACCAAGTAAGAATAGGACCTTGACTCAATAACCACAAGAGAAAAGTGAACCATAAAGGTGGACAAACATTCAATTAGGACCAACAAGACCAAAGAATTTTCTCTCTCTCAAGGTACATAGTTTTATATATACTTTTTTCATCACTATATAAGGGTAACATCCAAATGGATGGTTCGCTCCTTTTGTCCTCAACCAACTTTTACAAGATAGATCATCCATGCATGTCTACAGAGGAAACATAAACAGACCATTTCAGTATATCCAAGGAAGTGCTCAGTGAAGTGTCCTAATATCAATACCCTCAGAGGAGAAACATTGTCATCCTCAAGACATCCAATATGATTCTAAAACACTCAATCATCCATACTCGAAGATAAAGAAACCAAAAGGTTGAAGAGTAGGAGGTACAAGCTCTGCTCTAGAAGAGTTGTAGCTTGTCTTCCCCAATAGCTATTTCCTCATAATTTTCAGTGAAGGAAAGTAGGCCCACAACCATGGGGAGCACTTCCTTGGATATACTGTCTTCCCTCTTATTGTGTTCTCTAAAGACATGATGAAAGTCTAAAGTGTGAAAGAAGGCCTTCAAATCCATAATTTTGTCACACTAACCATCCAGATGGAGGGAAGAGAGAGTTGTTGTATCATCTAAGCCCAAAAACTATGCTAACATCCAACTATCACAAAATAGTGCATACCAGCTCAAAGTGTCCACGCATTTGGTCTAAAAACATTATGCAATGCTAGCACCTGAGTGAAGAAGGCTACGAGTGAAACCCCCATAAGCAAGCAACACTGGGAATAGGTCAAATCACCAACAAACTACATGAATATTTTTTCCCAAGATGCCAAGTGCGAAGGACAAGAAAAAAATTAACTGCTAATTGCTGAATACAATGAAAAGTACATACAATGAACATGGAGCACTATTGATTTGCATCTATAGCAGATCAATCTAAACCTTCGGACCGAAACACCAATGGATCCTGGTTTCTGTGGGCTAAAAAGTCAAAAGGAAATTCAATATATGTATATATATATGTATATATATATATATATATATATATAAATTTGGGGACAAAATAATCAAAAAGTAATTAAATATTAACAAAAATAAATATCCATACTTGTGTCATTGGAACGGAAATTGTTAAACAAGAATTTCCTCAACATCTATATTTGTGCCACTAGCCTCTGTTTCTTCTGGGTCAAACAGATTCGTATCATCAACATTTTCATCATTCATGAATTTGGTATAATGCATAAATTTCATATATTAAAATCAGTAGATTTCATATACTAAAATTCATATATTATATCATACTTACGTACCATGCCCCTGTTTTCATTTTGTCGAGCAACGAATCGCTTATAATTGTCTCTACAATATGCTGCATATTACTCAAGCCCTAATTGACTCATACTTTTCAAGTGATCATCAGAATAATCATCAAATGGGCCTGGATCCATACTGGATGCAGATGAAATACTATATAGGCCGATTTCCACCACTGCCAATGCAGCCCCAACATGGTCTCGTATCTCTTCCCTCACCCCTCTTGCTATTTGGGATGTTGTTTCCAAATCCTCTGGTAAAGCTACGAATCTAGGATGCGGTTGTACTAATCGAGGCATCAAACACCTATAATGAACATCTAGTCGTTCATATGTACGACCTTTTACAGCACCATAGAAATTGGATCCTGTATCTGTATAGTCGGGGTCCATGTTAAACCAAAACTATACAATCAGCATCTTGACAAAATATTGAGGAACCTCGTCATTATTTGGGAACTTCCCATATGCACACAGGAACCTCGAATAAATGTGTGGTGCAATCAAAGGATCATTGAATCTTGCGATCTTCAGACGTTTTTTGTCTTTAGGTCGCAAGTCAAAACATGAGAAGAACATTTCTTTTGTGACAAATTTATTTACTTCTTCAAACTTGTGGCGACCCATAACTGAAAATCGCCTCCTACGCATCATATCATGAAAAATATGGGTTGATGTTCCAACCCCAAGATATGTATCGATCAAACAATTTAGATTGTGCAAAACAATCTAGAGACATTGTTGAGTACCAAAAGAGAGATTTGAAGATTCAAGTTTTGCCTTCAATCTGGAGGAATGCTCCTTCATCTCTTCCACAGTCAGCATAGCGATGTTTTCTTCCCAAGGAGTCTCCTCGGGAACATCTCTAGGATGACTGTAAAGAGGATCATATCTATCATTTTGAGCATATTGATGCACTCGACGATGTCTCCTTGTCTCGGGAGGTGGATTAGGATCAATAGCAACAAACCCTGTAAGAAGATGCACATGCAAATATTAAAATATATATATCTATTTTTTCAATCAAATTATACATGTCCATATAAAATGTGTTCATTATAAATACGCGATGCATCATATTTTGCCCCATCATTATTGTCAGAATGTCTAGAAGCATATGTACAAAACCAAAAATTGGCAATCACATGCAAGTTAACAAGAAAAATCATCAGATAAGATTTATAGTCAGAATGTACATGTGTAAACAACCTCTACATGGCGATGGTGTATCTGAGGAATAAGACACTAACTGTGCCCTATGTGTTTTCCCATTGGCCCCTGTAGACCCCTCAGACATACGCCTGTCATGCTCAGAGCCACCACCTGTGCATGTAACAAGGTCTTAGAAAGACTAGGTAAAATAATATTTATGTTCATATAGACTTGAGTATGAATTAAATAACAATTGAATTTACCTGACGATGACCTCAGTGATTATGGTTGCATAGTAGCCAAGATTACTTCAGCCTGAAGCTATGAAGCTGTGCATGGTAAGAATATTCCACATGTTAAAAAACATGTCAAACAAGAATTCTAGTCAAATTGTACGTAAACAATCTCTACCTCGCAATGGCACCCTATGTGTTTGTCCACCAACCCTTGTAAACCCATGAGACAGACGTCTGTCATGCTGAGAGCCACCACCTGTGCACAACAAGATCTTATCAAGATGTGTACAAGAATATCTATGTTTATATATACTTCAGCATGAAATTAATAACATTTGAATTTACCTGACGATGAACTCAGTACTGTGGATGCATAGTAGCCAAAATTGCTTCAAGCTGAAGCTGTAAAGCTGTGCCTGATAAGAATTTTCCACATATTAAAAAAGCATGCCAAACAAGAATTCCAGTCAAAATGTATGAAAACAATATCTACCTGGCAATGGCATCCTATGTGTTTGTCCACTAGCCTCTGTAGACCCCTTAGACAGACGTCTGTCATGCTGAGAGCCACCACCTGGGCACAATAAGATCTTAGGTTTAGATGTGTAAAAGAACATTTATTTTTATATATACTTGACTATGAATTGAATAACAATGAAATTTACCTGACGATGACCTCTGGGTCTATCGTTGCATAGTATCCAATCTTGCTTCACCCTCAAGCTGTGAAGCTGTGCATGATAAGAATTTTGCACAAATTAAAAAACATGCCAGACAATAATTCTAGTGAAAATGTACATGTAAACAATTTCTCTACCTGGAAATGGCATATCTGAAGAATAATACACTAAACGTGTCCTCTGTGTTTGTCCATTGGCCCCTATAGACCCCTCAGACAGACGTCTGTCATGCTAAGAGCCACCGCCTGGGCACAACAACATCTTAGATTTAGATGTGCAAAAGAAGATTTATTTTTATATATACTTGACTATGAATTGAATAACAATGAAATTTACCTGACGATGACCTCTAGGTCTATTGCTGCATAGTAGCCAAGCTTGCTTCACCCTCAAGATGTGAAGTTGTGCATGATAAGAATTTTGAACAAATTAAAAAATATGTCAAAATTAAATTTACCAAATTTAACATTGTGCACCTATTCATGATGAGAAATTCTCACATTAAAAGCATGTCAAAACATGTCAAAGAAGATAAATATATTTTTGGATACAATTATTCCTCGAGTGACATATTTAATGGGGCTACAAGATACACATCTAATGGTAGACCTCACCAAATGAACATCATCACACAAAATTCAGTCCCCAAGGATGGTTATGCATGCAAAACTAGAGTGAAACACATCACATGGTCTTCATTTGGTATCCCTATAAAATTATGTTGTTGATTAAGAAACACATCTTAATTGGGAAAAGATAGGCTTTGTTGGACATCTCTTTTCCTTCTTTGCAAAAATGAGCACAAACCAGACTATGAAATCATTGGACATTTTGTTAGGTACATGCCCCTATTCTTCAAAATTATAGGACAAAAGTGGTGTCCCAAAAATTTGTTACCCTCGCCACCGAAGTTCAAATCCCACTTTCTGGCATGTTTCCTCTTAGTGAGCTGAATGTTGATTAGCTATACATTATCTATTCATGAGTTGTTAACATGGCCTTGTGCCCTGAACAATCTAGGGTTTACCCTGAGTGCCATCCTTTGAATGAGAGGAACCGCCCATGAGGTTCCCTCCCAAATATGTTACCTAGAAAATAATTTTGAAAAACATTTAGGGGACAAATTACCTAATATAACAAAAAAACCTAAATTCCTTTAAATATTAAATTAGATAAATTGGTCAGCTACCAAAAACATGATCTTCAAGAGTATTTATTTCTACTCATCTTGCCACTGTGGCTTACACCCAAGATTACTATTTTTTACTCGAGTTTCAAGAGTATTTTTTTCTACTTGTCTTACCACTATCTTTGAAATGTTCCTAAAAGTGACACACATGCAAACCCTAAAAATGGTATGCATGCAAACCCTAAAAGTGACATGCATGGAAACCCTAAAGTGACATGCATACCCTAAAAGTGACATGCATGCAAATCCTAAAAGTGGCATGCACACAAACCCTAAAACTGACATGCAAACCCTAAAAGCTATATAAGAAGGTTAGTTGAACCAAAAGTGTATCATTGTTATTAGTCATCTTTTGGAAATTTGTTTTGGGAGCTCAGTGAGTTACTTAGGGTTAGGGCATATTGCCTTGAACTAATTAGATTTGGTGGCGAAATATATACAACCTAACCAATTGCTAGGGTGAATCATCCAGATTCACCATTGTGTACTTCATTGATTGAATAGGAATTGTTGAATACAATGATTCCTCAAGTGGCATATTTAATGGGGCAGCAAGATAAACATCTAATGGTAGACCTCCCCAAATGAACATCATGACACAAAATTCAGTCCCCAAGGATGGTTATGCATACGAAACTAGAGTGAAACACATCACGTGGTATTCATTTGGTAGCCCTATAAAATAATGTTGTTGATTAAGAAACACATCTTACTTGGGATAAGAGAGGCTTTCTTGGACATCTCTTTTCCTTCTTTGCAAAAATGAGCACAAAACCAGACTGTGAAATCATTGGACATTTTGTTAGATACATGCCCATATTCTTCAAAATTATAGGACAAAGTGGTGTCCCAAAATGTTGTTACCCTTGCCCAAGGAGTTCAAATCCCACTTTCTGGCATGTTTCCTCTTAGTGAGTTGAATGTTGATTAGCTATACATAATCTATTCATGAGTTGTTAACATGGCCTTGTGCCCTGAACAATCTAGGGTTTACCCTGAGTACCATCCTTGGAATGAGAGGAACCTCCCAAAAGGTTCCCTCCCAAATATGTTACCCGGGAAAGAAAAATGAGAAACATTTAGGGGACAAATTACCTAATATCATAAAAAATACCTAAATTCCTTTAAATATTAAATTAGATAAATTGGTTAGCTACAAAAAACATGAGCTTCAAGAGTATTTATTTCTACTCATCTTGCCACTGTGGCTTACACCCAAGATTACTATTTTCTACTTTAGTTTCAAGAGTATTTTTCTCTACTCGTCTTGCCACTATCTTTGAAATGTTCCTAAAAGTGACATGCATGCAAACCCTATAAATGACATGCATGCAAATCCTAAAAGTGAAATGCATGAATACCCTAAAAGTGACATGCATGCAAATCCTAAAAGTAGCATGCCCGCAAACCCTAAAACTGACATGCAAACCCTAAAAGCTATATAAGAAGGTTAGTTGAACCAAAAGGTTATCATTGTTATTTTTCATCTTTTGGAAACACGTTTTGGGAGCTCGATGAGCTACTTAGGGTTTAGGGTGGATTGCCTCGACCTAATTGGATTTGGTGGAAAAAACTATACAACCTAACCAATTGCTAGGGTGAATCATCCAGATCCACCATTGTGTACTTCATTGCATCAGAGATTCATTGTGTTTAGGGCATTGTTGGAGCTTCCTTAAAGTTTATAGTTGGGTGTATTCCTTCATTAATCATGGCAGCGATCCTATCGTTGTTGAGAAAGGGGGGCCTTCACCAAGTTTCGGGCAACAATCTTCCTCTATACTGCTACTGCTGAATTGTATACTGAAATTGTGGTTATCTCTGTCCATTCCTCCTCAAAAGCATAGGGAAATGATTTACTGTGGGAAAGGGTTCATTCTATTAGCAACAAGTTACCAGTGAGTAGAGGATTATCACGAGGGAAATCAGCCTGTTTAATAAGTGTGATATCTACAGGAAGGCAATAACGCAAAGAAGGCTCACTTAAATTTCCCTAGATAAGAGGGCTGGAGTACTAAAGAGATTGCGTTCACATATTTAAGGGTTGCATACACTGAAGAGAGGCGTCATTAGTCTATCTGGATTCCCTTCCTCCAATCTGGGCATAGATCTCAAGTAAACCCACTTCTATTGGGGCATATTCATCATCTTCATTTATACATCAAACTGCTACAGCCCTCAGAGATTGATTTCCATTATTATTTGAGATTTGCATGCACATAAGAAGGAAGGGATCAACACGTGGAAGGTGCTCCTAGCTGAGCGTGGTACTCAAAGATTCCATTTCATTGAAGAATATTCATAAATCTGTGTGTTTATATAAAGTTACTACAACCATCAAGCAATCCACCCTTATCACTATTTGAGACGGCGTGAATCATCAATCTAGGAATATAATTATTTGCATAGCTGGGACATTCTTAGGCATTCGTTAGCTTTAGAATTTGGGCATCACCTTGATCACTAAAATCATTTGTACAATCATCTACAATTCAACTCTGTTAAGGCTTAAAAAACTGCCATCTCAGTTATTGTTTTCCAAGGTACTTCTAAGATCAGATCTGATAATTTCTTGAATCTACATTATTTCTATGCTGCTGTTATTTATGGATATATATTGCAATTTTTATGAATCTCTGGGTTAAGTCTGATATTGGATACAAATAAAGATCATTACCGAGTATAGATATCAACAAGGCTAGTATGATAAGGAACACTAAATTGTGTTGGGAAAGTTCCTAATAATAAACCCTATTCAAATATTACACCTTCATTTACAAACAAAAAAGAGGTTAAGGAATGTATTGATCTGAGAATTTCAAGAGTCATAATGTCAAATTATCTATAGTCCATACCAGATTCAGTTTAGGATATTACAGTCTTCCACCTATGATTGTTATTTTTAGTCTTACTAAGTAGTTCTAGTAAGCATCTAATATTGGATATGGTCCAGATAAGCCTCAAAAATATGGTGGACACGAAGGGACATACCTAGTCCGGATTAGCCTAAAAAATATGGTGGACACGAAGGGACATACCTAGTCTGGATCAGCCTCAAAAACTATGCTTTGTATTTCTAATAAGAACTTACATAGAATACTGATATAACTAGGGTTCTTCTAGTAAAGATATTTAGATCATTGTACAATATGCTCATACATTATGGATATTAAGTAGCTAATAATTTTACTGAAAGTATTATTAGTAAGCTCTATACTCATAAATAGCTTGATGCTTCTTCTTATTCCAATTAATTTATGGTGTTCATGTTCTACTTATTGAAATAGTGTGTTTACAGTATGTTCTTACTGGTGCTTATCTATGATGTTATAGATAGAGATAATTAACCTCAAAGACAAATTTCTAAAATAAGAGTCACCATATTTGCATATGACCTCCCAACATAGTTTTATTGACTTCATAGTTCAATGATATATGAAGAATTTAAAATACCCACCTAACAAATAATGCTTAGACATATGGAGCATGTATACCATGGCTAGGCCTTCCACTTTACCACTAACATAGTTTCACTTGGATCAAGTCAACATAATTCTATTAAAGTAAACTTTATGAAATAAGATTGATTCTCTAGGTTTTGCATGGATACCTCTCCAAATGATAATTGAAAAATTGGCATACAACATGGAATTCAACCATCAACTTAGTGAAAACTAAAATTTCCACAACAACCACTTACTTAAAGTCAGGAATCCAAATCGGAGGTACCACAATATAATAGGATATATTTAGCCCCCCTAGTCACATTCTATGGAAGAGATTCATAGTCACTAGAGTTTAAATTATTGGGGGCGAGCCAACAAGATTCAACAACCTATACCCAGGCTTTATATCTTCAACCTAGGGCGATGGGATGGATGGAGTGGTGCTATTATATTCACCTAGGAACACCTATGTAGGCGGGGGGGACTATTAATGACCCACTATACTAGTAACCTTTATACAAGAATCCTATGAGCATGGAGGAAGTGAATAAGTTGTTAAAATATATGGTGAATGACCTGACCAAGGTAAAACAAGGGCTGGTTGATCACTCCATTGTAGGAAAGGCAAAAAATAAAACTCTTAGGAACCAGCCTCAGTTCATAAGACCTCCTCATAAGGCATATCTCATCCTAAATAAAGTATTCTTCGATGAAATAAAGTTAATTTCTCTCCTTCTTAGTCGAGCTTGCATGCACAAACTCCGTCGAAAGTGACTAGTTTTGAGGGGTAGAATTTATGGTGAAAGGGGGTAAGGTACCTCTGCTACTATCTCTGTTTCCCACCAGCTATTTCCAATACACTGAGCCCATATTGGCATTGTATCATCTACTACATAGCCACAGGCTTCCCCAGCATAGGCTCCTTAACAATAGTAACCACCCATCTAGATATTACAACGTAACCACCAAAACTAATAGCCTTAGACATCACCAATACCCATTGTTTCTCCTCCCATTGCTACTACACTACCTATAGACACTTTCACTCCTCCATAGTAGGATAAACCCAGACGTGCTTAGAACCATCCTAGACCTGAGCCTAACAAATTATATGAATACCACTAGGTTTATGACCACAACATAGAGTAGTGTATGGATTATCGTAGGGCTTAGTGTGAGCAACAATAATGATAAGAAAATAACAAGGGCCCTCTCCATACTAAGAATGTTGGCCTAAGCATATATAAAATTCATTTACTCAGCATAGCTATTCGTTGCTTGCTAGTTCATTAGCCATGTTTTTATCTCGCTAGTCTCCTTCCTTTTTAACCTCCTTATTTACATCTATGGCACCTGCTACATCTAGTCAAAGCACTCCTATCCAAAAGGCACATTTAATCATAGGTTCATTGAAGAGGTAACCTTAGCTGATGTATGCATCACTACTCAGCCCTCTCGACTAGCTATACTTTCCCTCTCGACTGAATGATTGCTCAGTCATGGTTTATTTATTTAAGCTAATTACAGGTTTATTATCAAATGCCAAATCAATTCCTAGTAGGGCCCAAGAGCTCTCATCATCTGCCAGTAAGATGTCTTAATCGATATGCTCGTATGGAAACAACATGTCTTAAATTCCATTCTAGTAAATTCATTGGCAGCATAGATCATGTCCATTAAGTAGGAGCTAATGTAAAACTCAGGCTGCTTACTAGGTTTGGGCTCTTTTATAGCTCCGATGGCTTCTATCAAAGAGTAATAAATGATGGCTTCCCAATTGAAAATACTTATATCATTCACGATTTTTTTTATTAAAGGGACCCATGCTCCTTATTCATAGGTGGTTAAAGAGCATGCCTAAACTTTGGGCCAGAGCCAAACTCCAGTAGTGAGCGTTTCAATATGCGAGCTCTCATAACTGGATCGAACACCTTAGCACCTCATAGTGCCACACCTCAGCATCTCACAGCGCCACAACAGGAAAGAAAATTTTAAGAGAACAGACGGGGCTATATACAGGCCAGGTACAAACCCTACAACTGGACATTCTCACACTACAGCTGGGCAGTAAACTCATACTACAACTACTGGACGGGATGCGTAGGATAAACAATACCAAAACCCCACTCACATTCATGTAGTGTGTATATAAAGTTAATATCAATGCTGTAAGTGTCTACTCCCTTCCATAGAATCTCATAAGTCATGTAGTTCCTAGAACTGTTCGGAGATCCCACAACTAAGTTGTCAAACTTCCATTCATCAAGGAGGCCAGGTCAGGTCCTCTCTCATTTTCAATAACATGTGCTCAGGAAGGAGGTTTTCGTGCATGAACAGTTGTAGTATGTGACCAGGAAGGTACGCGATGTATGGGTATGGGGTTACTTAGGGGGTAAACTTGACCATCAAAATCTCGAAACTCATTGTTTGATGGAACAATAATAGGAGAGCCCAATTGTTTCCAAGTTTAATGGGACATAGTAGATAGGGATGCCAACTATCCACCACACATCAATGAGTGGTTATGTTCCTCACGATGACCCGTATCTTAAATGGGGTGGAAGAAGGGAGGTGAGTTTTATGATTGGGGTTTGGGAAATTGTTATTATCATGACTTTGCAATGTTATCACTTTCAATTTCCTATTCTAGACTAAATCCCTATTTTTAAAACCACATATATAACCCAAATTGTTAAAATTGAGATTTAAACCAGAATTTTGTTGTCGGATTCCAGTGGGTTGGGGGAGTTTTGGTTAACGCTTATACTGATCCCCCAAGAGATGGTAAATTCAATACATAAATGGTGGCATAACTAGAAGATAGAGAGTCTGAACAGGGTGAATTGAGAATTGGTAATTTCAGGAAAGAAATGTAGCATGTATCTTCGAATGCAAAGAATGAAAAAATGCATGTACCAGGATAGAAAATTCTGACCTAATTGAGTGAAAATCCTTTCGTCTTGGTGTGAACCGGAACGATGATGATGGTCGACTGAAATGGCACATGAAATGGGTGCCAAAACTCTATTTGCAAGCCTGAAAAGGCCTTACCAAGCGCGAAAAATGGTTACCCTGCCTGACCAAAAAACCTCAAATGGTGCGATGGTGGACGCTCTAAAAACCTCTTACCTAGACTGAAAAACCAGTGAAATGGAGAGGATGGACTAAGCGGATGCCGAAAAAGCCAATAACCAAGTGTGAAAAAAAACGGCTTGGTTTTCGTAGTGAAAACCTCAAAGCGAAAAACCAGGAAAATTATGACGATGGTCAGCTAGGCCGGGAGGGGGTTTGGCTTTATATAGTTAAACATTTCTTGGCCAAGATTTAAAAAGGAATCTAATCTCTTGACCGAGAAACCATTCCAAGAGCTTAATGTAAAAATGATGCCAATACTCTCGGATGAGAAGGTTTAAAATTCTCGTCTGAAACATTATCTAACTATGGAACAACTCTCGGACGAGAGAATGTTAACTGTGGTTAATTTATCGTCCGAGAAATATAACAGCTCTTAGCCGAAAAAAATTGTTGAATTTTTTCTCAACTAAGAAATTTGAAATTATACAAAACAAAGGATTTGTCATGGAATTGTTTCCCAACTTTGTGTTTTCACCCTAAAAAGTTTTGCTGCATTAAATACCAGAAAATATGTAAACATATCATTTATATGGTAAACTAATGTTTGGATATTCCTAAGTGAATGCTATATTCCATAGTACCAAACACAAGAGAATTTGGTAAAGGTTCAAATCTTAACGAATGGACATGTGAAACACATGTATTATCAATAATCTCCAAATTTCCATTTTCTTATTTTTTAAAGAATTTTGAAACATGTTGATAACCGGCCCCAAATATGTTTTGCAAAAATATTTTTTGAAGAAGTTCAATGAGGACATCTAATTGCATACCAATGGATTTTATATCGATGTGTTCCTCTTGAAATCATTGACTCAACTTATTTAGTTCAGTCATAACATCAGCAAGCAAATGGATGCAAAATTGAATTTGGAATATTGTCATCATTTCATAGATATTTCTATCATCATGTTTCCATTCTTGTAACAATGCTGGCATGAATTTAACAAGCTTGCTCATAACCTTTCCCCTAGAAAGCCATTAGATTTGATGAATTTGAAGTACTTACAACCTATCAATTTGAAATAGGTCCAACAAAATCTTAAACTCTCCATGCCTCTTTGCATATTTTCCTAGCCATGAATATACTTTATTGGATAGTTTATCAATATAACTAAATTTAGGAAAATAATTTGAAGCATTTGTTATAGCTAAGGCCTCATGATGTGCTACATAGTGAATACATAACAAAGGAGGCACCTCACGAAGAAACTTAGATGCCAAACCTTCATTGATTCCTCTCATTGATGAAGCTCCATCTGACCCAAAACCCACCATTTTGTGTTTTGATAATGATTCATACATGGATTGTGCAATGCTATGTTTTATTTTCAGAAATCAAATAATTTTTGTCATGCGTGAACACCTCCATCCATCTGTTGGATATGTAATATATACAATCAAGTATTTCTCCATTGTTTTATCTGTGCTTTCATCAACTAGAATGGAATAAAAAGAACTAGAACAAATTTCTTTCTTTAACTTTTCCCAATAAACCTATTTTGTTGTAGTTAAAAACTCTTTACCAGATGTGATATTAACATATGAAGAATATTCATTGGTTAATGACATATGAGGAGTTTCCTTATGCCTATGTAAGTCACATAAGTCTTTGTACAATTCTAAAGGTAAATCCCTTACAACCACAAAATTCATAGTTTCCATAGCGCTAATTATTCTGGATTTTTCAACATCCGACATAAGTTCAATGTGCTTTTGGATGGGATAACATGGTTGTCTCGATTCATTTTCTAACAGTTGAATCAAGCATTTATGAGCCTCAGATGAAGCATGGACATTTAATCCACTTAATTGGACTGTACTACTACCTTCCCTTGCAAATGGTGTATCCCCTTTGAATTTAACACTATAAACACTTGATATGCTCATAACCATTTGAACCTATTATTGGATTAACCCATTTGTGCAATAACATTCATGCAGGTTTGAATGATCTTTTGGTACATACTCCTTTACCTTTTGTTTCTAGAGGACCTTCCTCTTCAATATTATTTTCATTTTCAAAATCAACATCTTCTTTAACCTTTACATCATGTTGACTCAAGTTAAATACATTATCAAGCATTGTTTGTCTCCCATGTTTTTTAGGTTGACCAATTCTAGACATTGCTTCTCAATAATTTACATCGCATAAAAATTCATTCATGATCCTTATAGAAACCCATAAAAAATGCAGCTGGGAAATAGAAGTCTGTGAATATCTACAATTTCTCTATAAGCCTATAACCTGAAACCATTTTTTTTTAAATACTAAAAAAAAATATTAAACAGATTTTTATTTTTGCATAACTAAACAATCAAAAAAAGATAAACATGTAAGGAAAAAAAAAAAATTCCTACAAGCAAAAAAATACTATGCTCCGTAAATAATTCTATATCTTCCTTTCCTTATTTCAGAAATTGAATGATCATTTGGTGTATCTTAGAGGTAGGAGTTATAGCAAATCATTACAACAACAAGTACTTATGGAGGTTTAATGTTGCAGATGGTACTTCTCCCTCTCATATTGTAATGATTTTCATATTTCACCATCTTAAGAATTTGTGATCTTGTGGACTTGTTTTCCATTTAACAGGAGCACAAGTGTTTCATTCTATACAACAACTACAAAGATTCCTAGAAACCATATTAATCATATTCATATAGTTGTTGGAAAGGAGGTTGAAAATGCAAGTACTTACTCTCCATATTACAGGTATGATTGCAAGCCAAGAAACGTTTGTGGGTGTGCACAGGACACGGATAAATTGGTTTAAATTCCTTTCAGGTTAAAATTCATTTAACACTTAAAACCAATATCATATCCTAAAAATAAAAACCTTCCATAAGAGAGAGGCAAGCTCCCTAACTGATTGCTTGATCGTGAAATAAATAAAGGTCTCTTAATGTGTCATTTCTCATTAACTCTACCAAGTTTTTATGGTGAATCTTAATAATAAAGATATATGTTATGAAAATATATTGAGAAATATTAAAGTAATGATGTATGATCTAATGTCTAGGTAAGTTTAATGTTGTCGGCTCATATATTTGATTAAATGTTTATTATATGCCTTGATAATTTATGAAGACATTCCTAAAATAGATAGGAAACTATGAATTTGAATGAGATTTGGCTCAGATATTTACAGTATGAACAATATTATAGAGCAATCATTTACTGCCTTTATAATTTATGAAAACAATCCTAAAATATGGAAGCAAATTCTTAATTCAAATGTTGTTTTGCTCATAAATCATATGGTTGTTTGAACAATACTATATAATTTCACCGACGATAATCACATTTAATCTCTATTTCTATTGAGCCCATAGTTAATCATGGAAATTCAATTTGATAGCCATATTAAAATAATTGAAGCAACCCATATTCAAAATGCACGCAAAATCAAAATTCTACATCAGTCGCTTTAATGATTTCCAGTTATGTAGTGGGACACAACTATATACTATATGCAAACCCTAAATATTGGCCACACTTGCAAAGAAAGGTTTATAAATCCCTCCACCAACCTTACGGAATATCCACATAATCTGTCTTGTTATTAAATCACATAAATCATATGAAGATATATCAAATGTCTACAATGCATATTTTTATCCTAACTAAATCTGCATGGTAGACATGTCAACGTAGAGTGAAGGGCTAAGAGAAGCAAGTTGACCAAGCAGCTGAGGGTTGGTCTTATTTCATTTCTAACCTAACTCACACCAAAAGTTCTTAGGAGGATGTGGCAAGCTTAGCATTTAGGTACCATGGATATACACCGGGATTTTGAATACCCTAAAAGTGGATGGGACTTGGCTCCGCCATCAATTTGGAAATTTTAGTTGGATAGGGGGTTGCTTGGTTTATTCTTTGTAGTGGGTGGTATGGCCTAAATATAATATACAGGGGAATTAACATATCATTGTACACATAAAAATAACTGAACCATAGGACATAAACATAACTTAAGCAAAATACCATAACATATTCGTGCAATAAGTTAGAGTAATGGTCAAATAATTGTAGAAACTCAAGAACATAGGAATCCCAATAAATACCAGATATCATTGGTTGTAGCATAGCCAATAAATAGATTATGGAAATATAGCTATTTACAATGTTATACAAATATATCACATGATTTCCTTTTTTTGTTGAATCATAACTTATCAATAAAATCTCATAGAGACTATCATAACATTTGGGTACCTCATGGGCCACAAGATAGGTTTCTTGAATCTTAAACATAGAAATAATAATCGATTAACTATTTTTTAGGGTCCTGACTCCTACCACTAGTATGCAGTATAGATCAATGATATCATTGGTTGTAGTAGAGACGAGAAATACATTAGGGTCATAGAAATAGTAATCAATTAACTATTTTTTAGGGTCCTGCCACTCTTATGCAGTATAGCTCAAAAGTCTATTTCTTTATTCTTAATGGGCCCTTAAAGCTTCAAATTTGAAGCCTGCACCGGTGCCTACTTGTCTCCAAGACTGCATGACCATGTTCTGGGTTTCATGAATCAACATTTGAAATTAGCAAGTATTTTATTATGTTTACCTAACCCCTACTTGGTTATGTAATCCGGTGAGAGGTATCAAATTTTAGGTCTTGCAGAATGAGAATGGTCACTCAAAGTAGTAGCAATAATCTGGAGGGAGCAATATTGGATCCAGGGTTCAATTTTGAAGCCTTGAGGGCCCACTGGGGAACTATTTAGATATAGCTGACTCCACAACTATTTGTAACCGATAAACTAAAGGAGGAAAACAAAAATATCGCTTTCATCTTTTCGGTGGGATCTAGTAGGATAAGTTAATATTAAAACCATGAAGGCATCCTCATCTCAACAAAATATGAAACCAATCCTTCCATTGACCTTTATCTTCACTCATGTGTCTCAGTTTTATACGGCACCAACCATTATCTTAACTTGACTAGGGAAAAATCTAGGCTTATCTTCTTATATATATATCACTCCCTTCCTCGCAACACTAAAGAATAACTGAATTAGAGATGGCTAAGAGAAGAGTTCTAATAGTCGGTGTGACTAGATACATTGGTAGAAGGTTTGTAAAATCCATCTTAGTGTTAGGTCACCCTAATTTTGTTCTATGCAGGCCAAAAGTTACATGTGACATTGAGAAGTTGCACATGTTACTCTCCTTCAAACAAGAGGGTGCCAAATTTTTAGAGGTATAAGTGTTGTAATCTATATGTTACTTGCACATAGACAAAGAAAAAGAGATTGCAGTGTGATGAATATTTATGTGTAGGGTTCATTTGAGGATCCATAAATACTTGTGGTAGCCTTGAAGTAGGTTGATGTTTTCATAAGTGCAGTTGCAGTATTACACCACTTTAGAAATAAAATACTTCAACAACTTAAATTGGTGGAATCCATAAAATAGGTTGGAAATATTAAGGTTGGTACTTGCTATTACATAGGCTTACTTCTCTAACTCGATAAGTTCAAGGGAAGGTTAACTTTGTAACCCTTGCCTATGTAACATTGCAAATACATTTATAATATGTTCTAGATTCATGAAAAACATTGCAGAGATTTATTTCTTCTGAATTTGGGATGGACCCAAGTCCTAGACCACATGGAGCACGCTTTGCGCTATTGGTGTTATTCTCTCCATTTTTGGAGATAAATATCGATCTCTATAATTCCCAAAATATAAGAATATTCATGGTAGTGGTCATTGGTTAAGAAACATAACCAATAATTAAGATAAGACAATAAACAAATTATGATGTAGCATTCTCAAAACCTTAACCACCACCTTGTAACCACTAATGAATTCAAGATTCGATGGATCAAGAGAAAGCGATTGTCTTTCAATCTGTATTGGCCCCTTGTTCAATATCCATGAATGAAATTATTGAACTGGAGAAGGTGTTGGGACTGGTTATGAGAGTACTCGTTCCAAGATCGAAGCAACTACTTGTGAATGCAAGCGTAGAGCATGGATTGTTTCTTGGTATTTGTGGTACTTTCCACTGATGAATTCAAGATTCAATGGATCAAGAGAAATGTGTTTCAATCTGTACCAACTACATGTTCAATTTCCACAAAAGAAAAGCATGAGTTGGATAAGGTGTTAGGGCTACAAGTCGGTTATTTAAATTTTTATATTACTTGGATTTGTATGGAAAATATTCCAAATGCCTAAATTTTTTAACATGGTTATACATATTTTTTGATTAGATATTATGCCTATTTTATTGCGAATTTTTTTTTAACCTATATTGTTGACAATTTGATAGATGATTGGTTATTATAAAAAGAAGCTATTATAAAAAGAAAGATATAAACTAGTTTTTATTGACTCTTTCTATTAGTATTTTTTAATGAATAAACAAGAAACATAATATATTAAATATATAGATTCATTTATATTTACAAAAATCATATCTAGAACATAAACAATTTTTATTAAGGATTAATTGCTTTGCAATTATTCTCATTATTTTTAATCAACATACTAAATATATGATTAACATGTGATACTTTCCCAACATTACCCACACAAATTAATCAACATGCTAAATATATGATTAAAATTTATACTTGGTATGACCTTCGGATATGGATTGTTAGCATAACTGAACCCATCCCAAACCAATAAACAACATTGAATAATCAGCTTCAATTAAAATAAGTATATTAGCACAGCCACAATAAAGTGGCATGTAATATCAATAGGCACAACCAAATATAGTTAGCTATTAAACAAAGGCTAAAATCCATTATTCATACCGGATTGTTAGAGTTAATATAAGCAGAAAACAAATACTATTGAAAACAATTCATATCAAAAAACAAAGACAACATTGTTGGGCCTATTTCTTTAACCACTCTTTAACTAAAGGTTATTTACATCTTAATCAAGATGCATTTATTAAGCACAACAAGATAAGATGACAATGAAATGAATCCATGTTGTACAATTGTTACACTTGTTGATATGGTCAAGCAAGTCCAAAATATGAGATAATATTTGAAAACCTATCAACATAATGAGGGACGTTGAAATCTAGTATCTAAATCACCTCACTTAAAGGAACCTACAAGTGCACTCGGTATACACGGTATATAAATCACCTCACCGAGAGGAACCTACAAGGTCACTAAGTAAAAACAGTTCATTGAGTCATTGTGTAGAAAACCTCGAGGTCACTCAACAAACATTGTTAATTGAGTCAATCATGTAGTAAACTTCAGAAGCAGAGGTTAGATCTACTATCTAACTTAAATAGATTTCTAGTAAATATATCTACTATATAACTATATTTATATTGATTATGGATTTCCATCAATCCCCACTTTGGTAAATGGATCTGGTTTGAAAATTAATTTGTGTAATTAATTGCATGAGTGTAGATATGCGAAAAAAAATTGCACAAGTGTTTTAGGATATCCAATAGTAATATCAATGGATCATGATGTCAACAAGTTTATTTTGCAAAATGATGGTTGGCTATTTGTTCCTCAATATCCATTATAAGAGGAAGGTTCGGTGGGCTATTAAAAAACCAAGCATTCCTCACACCTATGTCTCTTCAAATATGTTTGTTGGGTATTTATAAGTAGGTTTAGCACAGCTTGGCGTCCGGGTCACCTTATGCCTCCTAGAGGCTCGCGAGGAAGTAGTTATCTATTGAAATGGTAACATTAAAGGTCTGTCTTGCTATATATACACCCAGTAACTATCTAACATTAACATTGTTATGATTTGTATGAAATCCTATTATTTATATATATGTTGTTAGAATAATCAACCCATATTTACCCATATTTGAAATTAATTAAATCATTTTTTTCTTATTCCTAGATTCCTAGATTCCCTCTCTATGCTACTTGACTTCTACATGTTCCTAGAAGTCAATACTTGCTAAACTAGGCCATGGAGCACTTTGGAATCATCCTGGAAACATATTTATCATGTCTTCTTTATTCTTGGTTCCTTAAAGCACATATATGCTTTTTCTGAAATCTGCCTTGCTTTACAACATTTTTAAGGCATTAAGGAAAAGCTAGTCTAGGGGAACTTGCCTTATTTTTATACCACATCATCCTCCTTCCTTTTCTCGAAAAAAAAGAATGAATGAGTTTTATTTCCACCACTTATTAACTTTCTCACTTGCTTTAGCTAATTCGTGAGGATCTTCATGGATTTGGAAAGTTGTTTTTGCACCTATGGGGGATTTGACTTGATTTAGTAAGCCCTCTTTTTGACCAATTGGAATGTCAACCTAGTGCTTTCGAATATCTCATGTAATTATATATTTGATCATCCTATTACTTCATATGGTTGTACTATGTACACTTATTCAATACAGGATTAAGTTATGCTCCAATTTCAGTCTCCTTTTGTGTGAATTTTGCATGTTTGATTAGCAATTTTGTGAGTGTAATTGATGTATCTCTTGGGTTCAATTTCCACATGGTATAATATCCTTTGTATATCGATTTCCCTCCTTCCAAATTGTTATTGCAGGTTCGACATCACTGACTGGGAGCACATTCTGTTGACTGAAGCACACAAGAGCTGAGATATGGACCAATATCAAAGGATCATCTTGAATCCATTCAATTTTTTTGAATGGAAAGCTAATATGGAGATATTGTTGAGAGATAAAGGTCTCTACAGGGTTACCATGGCTACTGAGGCAGAGCCCAATGCAAATGCAGAGAAAATCAAACGGCACAATAGGAGGGATGAGGCCTATGGTATTTTGTGTCTAAGTATTTCAAGAGACCTCTTCTTTCATATGGATTCATTGACATATCCTAATGAGGTGTGGGAGAATCTTGAAGAGATTTTTGGAAATAAAAATGAGATGAGAGGACATCAAATCAAGAATGAATTGATCTCCTTGAGTCCCAATAGCTTCAAATCATTGCAACTCTATTTTACCAAGTTTAAGGCCCTTGTTTTGCAATTAAAACAATGTGGGATTGGAAAGAAGGAGGAGCAACTAGTTTTGACCATTCTCTCAAATCTTGGTCTTGACTATTTAGTGTTTGTTTCAACCTTCTATGCCACTAAATTGACAGCTCAAACCTAGAATATGCCTAAGTTGTTTGAGTTCATGGAATCCCTCACTCAGGAGCAAGATAAATTGGTGATGATGGGAACCATCAAACCTTCCAAAGACCAATATTTGGTTGCTGGAGATTTGAAGGTGGATTCAAAAAGAAAGAAAAAAGCTAAAAAACCACCTGAGCAAAAGAGAGACAAGGAAAAGTCTCAAGAGGACTCCTCAGGCTCCAAGAAGAACCCCCAGAAGAAGAAGAACAAAGGAGAAATGAGCAAGTGCACATATTGCAGTAAGGGTTATCATCCTGAGAGATCTTGTATGAAAAAAAAATTGACATGTTGACACAACTCCTGGAGAAGATAACATCTCCCTTCCTGATTACTCAAAGAAGAGGGAAGGCGAATCAAATTCAAAAGACAATGAGAGAGTACATTCTTTGGTTGTTGGCACCTCAATCTCACTTAGTTTCATCATTGATTCTAGATCTTCCAAACATATGGTTTCGACAAGGGATATATTTTCCTCTCTTAACATGTCGAAAGGTCCACCAATAGTTTTGGGAGATAACTCTCTAACTGATAGTATGGGAAAGTGTAGGACTGATCTTGACCATGGTAATTTCAATAATGTGTTGTATGTTCCAAGTCTTTCCTCTAATCTCTTGCTAGTGTATCAGATGACTCACACTGGGTCTCCAAAGAAAGTCATCTTCTCCCCCAATGAATTTTAAATCATTGAGATTTCAAATGGTAAAGCCATAGAAAAAGGTGTTGTTGATCACACTTCGAAGGTATACAAGTTTTCCCATTTTCTACTTAATGTAAAAACTTGAAATCAAGATACTTAATGTAAAAATTGTTGAAAAAGAAAGTCATGACATTAAAAATGGGGAAAGGAAGTTTACAAGTCAATACCAACTCTCCTTGGCATCAAACACATATTTTATCCATATTCAATCATAATATCTGACATCTCCCTTGATGAATGTTTTAATGCCACATACCATTTAGGAACATATAAATTCTGTATAAACCAACAAATATGAGAGTCACAATATGAAATAATCATTAATGAACATTACAATCAAATGAAACTCTTTAGGAAAATTACATTGTCACATAACCCTTAATGAACATCGCAAATTCACATAACATTTTTTGAGATTAACAATTTCACACAATTTAACCAAGATGAACTCACAATGCAACATAGCCCTTAACAAACATCTCAATTAAACTTGACCCTTATAGAATTTTGCAATTCCACATTTCCCCTTTTTTAATGTTGTATTATGACACAACCATTTCCATACATATAACATAACTTGACCAAGTTTTCCATTGGAATGTGACATAGCTATAATCAACCTTAGTCATCCATAGTCAAACATAGGTTACCATAGGAAACCATGGTCAGTTGAAGTCATTGTAGTCAACCATGGTAAACCAAATTCAAGCATAGTGAAACATGGCCAACAAAGATGAACATCACAATGCGACATAGCAATTAATAAATATTGCAATTGAACAAAACCCTTCATGAAAAGTTCAAAATGACATAAGCCTTGATGAATTTCACCAAGTGAAATTACCCTTGTTGAACGTCGCATAGTGACATTCCAATTTAGGAAATTTGCAATTAAACATGACCCTTTTGGAATGTCATAGTGCCACATACCCCTTTCTAAATGTCATAATGTGACATAACCATTGGCAAAGATAGGATGTCAATACATGTTAACCAAGTTGTCCATTTCCAAGTGATACAACCATTGCTAAACTTAGTTAACCATGGTCAACTAAAGTCATGTTACTTATCCATCACTGACCAATGTCAAGCATAGTCAAATATGGTCAATAATATCCATCCATAATCAAACATAGTCATCCATAATAAAACATGTTCAACCACATTAGAACATAGTCATATTTTTGAAATTATAAGTTAATTAATGTCAACCATCATTATCTCTCATAATTCATAATGCAATATAGCCCTTCATGAATGTTGCAATGTCACATTTATGCCATTTAGATACATTTAACAATCCAACTTAACTCAATGACATGAACATCACATTGCAACACAACTATTAATGAACATTCCATTCAATATAAACCATTTAAGAATGTTTTAATGTGGCATAATCCTTAGTGAATTTCACAAAGTGACATAACAATTTTGGAATGTAGAAATTCGACATAAGTTAACCAAGATGAATGTCATAGTGTAACATACCCATTAAGGATCATTGCAATCCAACATGACCCTTCAATGACATCGTAATGGAAGATAATTTTGAATGTAACAATGCAACAAAGAAATTAACATTCATAACAATGTGATATAAGTCAACTATGTTTCACATAGTCATATTTTTAACTTTAACCATGGTCATCTCCCTTAATTTCACATTGCAACATATCCCTTGTTAAATAATTAAATGTGACATAACTATTCATGAACATAATGATTAGGTATAAGCCAACAAAGATGAAAGTGGCAATCAAACAAAACACTTTAGGAATGTTGCACTATGACAAATCGCTTAATAAACATTGTAAAGAAACATTAAAATTTTGGTGTCTAACAGTTAGATATAAGTCAACCAAGATGAGTGTCACACTTATAGATACCCATTGAGGAATGCCACAATGTAATAATACCCTTCAAGTATGTCACAATGCTAAATAACCATAGTCAATCATTGTCTGCCCTCATCATAATTCAAGTTATACACTTAGACAAGAATCCCAGTGTAGCCATTTCATATTCACCGCTTCTCCAAATTGCACCCTGAAATTAAAGGAATATGAGATCAGATAAAACAGTTTACATGACAGGAGCAGGGGGATTCATAGCCTCATGGCTTGTCAAGAAACTTCTTAGCAAAGGCTATACTATCAGAGGAGCCATTTGTGGCGACCCTGGTAGGTGCTAATTAGAACTTTCATTACACTGTATTTTCATTTTTCGAAGCTTGCGATGAAGGATGTTAACTTTTGAGAGAAATGAGTATTTTTCTTTTGTTTGTGGGTTAAGTGTTTTTAATTATTGAGGATTTAAAAAAAAATATCTGTTGGTTGAGTGCTGTCGATCTTATGATAATGAAAGAACTACGTTAATCGAAAATTTAAAAGTTCCATTTTCTTGTGATTGAATGTGTTCTAAATATTTTGAATCATTTGATACTTCAATAACTACACACATTCATCGATCTCTCTATGATCATTTTTGTTGAATGACTAGATTTTCCCAAAACTCATTGCACAACATAACTATTATTTGTTTAGTTATTTGTTTCATTTGGATGGAAAGCATTTTAACAATTTCAAGATTGAAGTACAGAGGATGGAAAGTATGAGCATCTCAAATAGTTGGAAGGAACGAAAGAAAGGCTTGAGATTGTGAAAGCTGATATTCTCGATTACCAAAGATCAGTCTTAGTTATTTGAGGATTCCATGGTGTATTTCAAATGGCTTGGCTTCTCAACTATAACTCTGTAATTAATTTTCATCTCTATCTCTATCGGTACATTAGTTTACATGGGCCCTCACAGATGAGGGGAAGGAAGGGGAGTGCCACTCCTTCCTTAACAACACTAAAAATTTTACGCACAGCTCAAAATAACACTTACAGGTAATGTACAACTCTCCTGAGCAATGTACAACTTTCCTGTAACTCACTAACAATGCTCACAAAATCAACCCAACACCTATGGGATTGTTGTAGCTTGGTTGCTGCAGGTTACAATGTCCTTCAGATGATGTTGCAGCTAGATGTTACAACTCACATCAATTAAAACGATTATTTCAACTAGTTGTGACTACTGATAGTCACTCATAACTCACTCACAGCTCACGCACAACTCTATTACAGCTGACCTTTTAACAAGTTTGAGATGACCCTTGCGTCCATAAACTCAACAAATTATTCTATTGAATTAATAATCAACATTCACATCAAATAAACTCTGTTTCGTTCAGATTCTACTACAGACCAACATCAAAAAAATAAAAACTGAGTTATCTAACTCAGAAAACAGAGTAAACACAAAATATAACACAATAAAGTTCAGAGTTTCAACTCTGTTTCTATTACTTTCTGCTGTGCATCTTCAGCATATTGAATATTATTTACAAGCTACGTATATATAATATTTTGGCTATGTCAGTCATTAAATACTAACCAACCCTTTGCAATACAAAAATGAGATTCTATGTAAATAAATTATTGTCTATTACAGTCTAACATAATTAAAATCTGTGCTACCTCCTGAGAAGATTAGATGCGTTTTCTGGCATATTAAGATCATTTTTCATGCTTTATAAATTTGATGTCTGCCATACTTTAATTGATTCTCTGCCCTTTCATGAGCTGCAACATGAATGGTGAACGCCCCTTCAACAATCTGATCTACTCCAATAAATATTTGATGAGCTATGACAAAGGCTATAACTGCTTCTTCAAAAATTGATGTGGTGTGCTACCTGTTGATGTATTTGTAACTTCCGAATGTATTCATCCATGTATCTTATGTATTGTAACCCGATGTTTATCCATGATGTATCTATAATGTAATTGAGTCATGTTGTCATGCCCCGATGTTCCAATCGGGAGAATCAATAATGTAAACAAGTCATGTCAAGTCATAGTGTGTAACCCTCCTATTGTCTAAGGGTTAAAGTCCTTGCAGTTTCGGGGCACTAGGGTTATTAGAATCTCCTAGTAGAGGTCATCCCTAGTAGGGTTTTAGTCATGTCGAGATTAGTATAAATAGAGAACTGGAGTCTCTATTTATCACACAACTCATCCACACTCAAGTGTAGTGCATAGTTGAGGAAGGAGAAGACACTGGGGCTAGATAAGAAGAATATTACTGCTGTCGAGAGATCACTTACTGTTTTGGGGCTTTTACTGTTTTGGTGCTGATTCTATCTTTGAGGAAGTTGTGGGGTTTTCTCCATTTATGGTTTCCCCGAGGATAAACACTGTGTTCATTGTCTCTTGTGTTTGATTGCTGTGCTTGTTATTCTCTCAGTAAAGATCCTAATATAATGCTAGCTTAATGATGAAATTCTAACATGGTATCAGAGCTAACCTGAGAAGAAGACACTGTGCAGTTACGGGAACTAGGGATTCCTAGTTTTTGGACCTTCCTCCATAGATTTTCAGCAAAATTAAGGGGGAATATCTCTCCTCCCTAGGGCTCATCTTTCTATCGAAGCAGAATCCAATTCTGATGTTTTTCAGTTTTGAACCCAACACTACTGCCGGAAATTAGGAATTTTCACAGAAGAGGAATTTTTCAGTGAGCCCAGGCCTAGATTGATCTCCTCCCTAAAATCAAAGTTAGGGATAAATTTCAAGGCATTTGGGTGAACAAATCTCTGGAAAAGCAAAACCCTAATTTGCTACTAAACCAGCACTGTGGGATTTCAGCTCAAGTTTCAGATCCAACATCTTGAACCTAGTAAGATCTAAATCTTTTTTATTTCCATTTGAGGTTCTCAATTTAAGATGTCTCATCATACCAAGCTTGATGAAAAGCTTGAGGGAGCTGATAACTTCCGAGCTTGGAAGTATAGGATCTCCCTGGTCCTGGAAGAGAATGAATTAGACTCCTATATCAATGAGGAGGTTCCAGTTCCAGAGGTAGATGAGGCTAAAGCCTTGCATAAGAATAAGTTGGTTATGGAAAAGAGAATCATTGCTGATTCTATCAAAGATCATCTCATACCACAGGTGTCCTCCCTTAAGACACCTAAAGCTATGTTTGATGCCCTAACCAAATTGTTTGAAGGGAAGAACATTAACAAGAAGATGACCTTGAGAAACCAATTGAAGAATGTGAAGATTCAGAATGCTGAGACTATTCAGTCTTACTTTAAAATGGTTTCTCATATCAAAGAGTAGCTAGAAGCAGTAGATGAAGAAGTGGAAAATGTAGAAATTGTGATGACCACCTTGAATGGTCTCCCTAAATCATGGGACTCTTTCATTCAAGGAATCTATGCCAGAAATAAGTTAGTCAAGTTCAGCAGGCTATGGGAAGAATGCTCTCAAGAAGAAGCTAGGTAGCAATTCGAGAAGAGAATATGGGAAGTGAAGATCAAGCCCTCACAGTTCACTCCAAGAAAAACAGGAGGATAAATTATCACTCCAAAGGTAAGACCTCACACTCTAGAAAATATCTAAATACCATTAGATGTTACACATGTGATGAGAAAGGTCACATATCCAAATTCTTCCCTAACAAAAGAAATCTAAGGAAGAAAGGAAACAATAGAATACATCATGCCCATGCTGCATAGGATGATGAACCTTCCACAAAAAGAATTAGACAAGAGAGTGATGACTCCTCAAGTGAGGATGAATATGTTCTAATCTCCACTCTCACGGGAACTGTTTCGCATGGAAGCAATGATTGGCTTATAGATAGTGGTGCTTCCAAGAACATGATGGGATTCAAAGAATCATTTGTAAATCTTTCTGAACATGAGTCACCTCACAAGGTGAAACTTGGGGATGACTACCAGTATCCAATAAAAGGTAGTGGTGAATCCTTCTATAAACTAGACTCTGGAAAGTATTTGAAGATGAAGAATGTATTATTTGTTCCAGGATTAAAGAAGAACCTCCTCTCCATATCTGCATTAGATGCAAAAGGAATGAGGGTTTCTTTTGTAGATGGCCAAGTTCTTATGTGGCCAGAAGGAAAGACTTTTGACGATGCAATTGCGATCGGAGAACAAGAAGGAGGCCTATACAAGTTGAAGGGCCAACCAGATCAAGATTTGGTTCATGACACAGTAGAACCAAATGAACTATGGCATAGAAGGCTTGCACATGTGCATTACAGAGCACTACCACTTGCAAGCAAAGTTGTTGAAGGTCTTCCAGAAATACAAGAAAAACATGAAGGGGTCTGCAAAGGATGTGCGAAAGGAAAGAATATGAAGAAGACATTTCCAAGTAGCGAAAGTAAAGAAAAAGGAATCTTGGAAATAATCCACTCCGATGTATGCAGATCAATGTCATCAATCTCACTAAGCGGGTATGTGTAATATGTTTCTTTTATTGATGAATTTTCTAGGAAGACATGAATTTACTTTATGAAGAATAAAGATGAAGTGTTTAGCAAGTTCAAGGAATTCAAAGACTTGATCGAGAACCAGACTGAAAAGAAGATCAAGACTTTTCGATCAGACAATGGCGGAGAATTCACTTCAAATGAGTTCAAGGAACTATGTAAGGACTCATGGATTAAGAGGGAGTTGTCCATTCCTTACAATCCACAATAGAATGGGGTTGCAGAAAGGAATAATAGAACCATCATGGAAGCTGCAAGAGATATGCTTCATGATCAAGATCTTCCTATGCATATTTGGGCAGAAGTAGCCAGAACAGCAGTGTGTGTACAGAACCGTACTCCACACAGAGTACTCGAGAACAAGACTCTTGAAGAAGTCTTCTCTGGAAAGAAACCAGAAGTCATCCATCTCAGAATATTCAGCTGTCCTGTGTACATACACATTCCAAAAGAGAAGAGAAAAAAATTAGATCCTTCAGGAAAGAAGGGTATATTTGTGGGATACTCTAAAAGCTTGAAGGCTTATAGAATATACTTCCCAGGATTCAAAAAGATTGACATCAGTAGGTATGTAACATTTTATGAAGATTCATCCTACATCAAATCCAGAAAGAAACCCGCTGAAGAACCTGAAGAAGGAGAAGCTCGCAGAATTCATGATACAATCATGAACGAAGAAAATCAAGAAGAAGATCGAGAATTTGAAGAACCACAAAGACCTGTAGATCCACCACATGAGAAGAATCCTCACAAGAGGAAACCTGCTTGGGTACGAGAGATTATCCAAGGTGCAGAAAGATATGGGGTTCCAGAAGAGAATATCAGAGAAAGAAAGAGGACCAGATCCTGTTCCAGCTATGTAGCTTTACTATGTGACTTCATTGATAAAGAACCTTTCGAGTATGAAGAAGCGGTAGAACAGAAAGAATGGAAGGATGCGATGATTGAAGAGTATCAATCGATCATGAAGAATGATGTTTGGGATGTTGTCCCAAGAACAGAAGGGAAGTCAGTAGTAACTTCCAAATGGATCTACAAGATCAAGCATGCTGCAGACGGTAGCATTGAAAAGTATAAGGTAATATTTGTGGCTCAGGGTTTCTCCCAGAAAGAAGGGATAGACTATGAAGAAACCTTTGCACTTGTATCCAGATACACTTCCATCAGATCAGTACTTGCTCTGGCTGCAGTAATGAAATGGAAGATACACCAAATGGATGTCAAGACTGCTTTCTTGAATGGTGTAGTAGAAGAGGAAGTGTATGTGGAACAGCCACTTCGTTTTGAGACACATGACAGGGACTCTCATGTGTGTAGATTGAAGAAAGCCCTATGTGGTTTGAAACAGACACCCAAGACATGGTACGGCATAATTGATGGCTTTCTATCTAGTTTGGGCTTTGCCAAGAGTAAAGCAGATTCCAACCTTTAGTACAAGGTGGAAGGTGGAAACCCGGTGATACTTCTACTATATGTAGATGATCTATTTGTGACAGGTATGAATGGGTTGATTGTTGATACAAAGAGAAAGCTTGCTACTAAGTTTGAGATGAAGGACTTTGGAATGATGCATTATTTCATAGGTATGGAGGTGTGGTAGACTACAGATGGAATATTTCTTGGATAAGGAAAGTATGCATTAGAGATCCTGAAGAGATTTGGGATGATGGACTGCAAGGCATTGACCACACCTATGGCATCAAACCTGAAGCTATTGAGTGATGCTTCATTAGAGACAGTTGATGTCATGATGTATCGTCAGATGATTGGGTCCTTAATGTACCTAACGAACATGAGACCAGATATTTGCTTTGCTGTGAACACCTTGAGCCAATACTTGATAGATCCGAGACATGTTCACTTGACTACTGCAAAGCATATTCTGAGGTACTTGAAGGGTACAGTTGATTATGGGCTCAAGTATAAGGCTGATCAAAGGATTAACCTGGAGGGTTATGTTGATTCAGATTGGGCAGGCAGTGCCATCGATAGGAAGAGAACTTCTGGGTGTTGCTTCAGTATGGGATTAGGTGTGATCTCATGGTTTAGCAGGAAGCAATCCTGTGTGGCACTGAGTACAGTTGAAGCAGAGGATGTCGCAACCTATTCAGCTAGTTGTGAAGTGGTATGGCTGAGGAAGCTACTATCTGATTTGTTTGATCTCCAGTTAGATGCTACTTGTATATACTGTGACAACTAGAGCTATGTAAAGTTGTCAAAGAATCCAGTATTCCATGACAAGTCGAAGCATATTGAGATCAAGTATCACTATATCAGGGATATGGTGCAGAGAGGAGCAGTGAAGCTCCAGTATGTTGCGATGGACGAACAGATAGCTGATGTGTTGACTAAGCCATTAGCTAAGGTGAAGTTTGAGTACTTTAGGGAGAAGCTTGGTGTTCTCCAGATCGAGGTTTCTCCCAAGAGGAAGTGATGTGTCTGTGCTATGCCATTCTGACATGGTGAGAGGATTGGTTCCTTCCATGATCAGATGTAAGTGCTGTGCCATTCTGACGTGGTGAGAGGATTAGTTCCTTTCATGGTCGGATGTAAGAGCTGTGACATGGTGAGATGATTGGTTCCTTCCATTGTCAGGTATATGTGGATGCCACATCCAGTATGAAAAAGGGATGGCTCTATGAAGACACATCTAGTATGAAAAAGGACTAGCTCTGTGTAGATGACACATCTAGCATGAAAAAGGGCTGGCTCTGTAGAGGCTCATCTAGTATGAAAAAGGACTAGCTCTGAGTAGCTGCCACATCTAGTATGAAAAAAGACCATCTCTGTGATGCTTCATCTGGTATGAAAAAGGACCAGCTTTGTGATGCCTTACCTAGTCTGAAAAAGGACTAGCTCTGGGAAGGCTCATCTAGTATGAAAAAGGACTAGCTTTTAGTAGCTGCCACATATGGTATGAAAAAGGACTAGCTCTATGATGCCTCATCTGGTATGAAAAAGGACCAGCTCTGTGATGCCCTACCTAGTATGAAAAAAAACTAGCTTTGGGAAGGCTCATCTAGTATGAAAAAGGACTAGCTATGAGTAGCTGCCACATCTGGTATGAAAAAGGACCAGCTCTGTGATGCCTCATCTGGTATGAAAAAGGACCAGCTTTGTGATGCCCTACCTAGTATGAAAAAGGACTAGCTCTGGGAAGGATCATCTAGTATGGAAAAGGACTAGCTCTGAGTAGATGCCTCATTTGGTATGAAAAAGGACCAGCTCTGATGATACATCCAGTATGAAAAAGGACTGGCTCTATAGAGGTTCCTATGGTGAGAAGAATCAAGAGATAGCACCTGTGATGATGCCCAATGATGATCCAGATCGAGTGATGATGATCCAGATCCAGTGATGATGATCCAGCAGTGATGATCCAAATCCAGTGATGATAGCCAGTGATGATCCAGATCGAGTGATGATCCAGATCTAGTGATGATGCCTCATGTTGATCCAGATTCAAGTGATGATCCAGATCCAATGATGATCTCTCATGATGATCCAGATCGAGAGATGATCCAGATCCGATGACTTGAAGATGAAGATGACTTGAAGACGAAGATGACTTGAAGACAAAGATGACTTGAAGATGAAGATGAATTGAAAACTCAGAAGACCTGAGATGCTGATGATGAGATGATCCAGTTAATACAAAGAAGAAGACCAGTGCTGAAAATTGTGTCGAAAGAATACCTTCCTAGTTAAGAGGGAGTGTTGATGTATTTGTAACTTTGGAATGTATTCATCTATGTATCTTATGTATTGTAACCCGATGTTTATCCGGGATGTATCTATAATGTAATTGAGTCATGTTGTCATGCCCCGATGTTCCAATCAGGAGAATCAATAATGTAAACAAGTCATGTCAAGTCATAGTGTGTAACCCTCTGATTGTCTAAGGGTTAAAGTCCCCGCAGTTCCAGGGCACTAGGGTTATTAGACTCTCCTAGTAGAGGTCGGCCCTAGTAGGGTTTTAGTCATGTTGGGATTAGTATAAATAGAGAACTGGAGTCTCTATTTATCACACAACTCATCCACACTCAAGTGTAGCGCATAGTTGAGGAAGGAGAAGACACTCGGGCTAGATAAGAAGAAGATTACTATTGTCGGGAGATCACTTACTGTTTTGGGGCTTTTACTGTTTTGGTGCTGATT
Source organism: Pseudotsuga menziesii (assembly GCA_001517045.1). Taxonomy (NCBI): domain Eukaryota; kingdom Viridiplantae; phylum Streptophyta; class Pinopsida; order Pinales; family Pinaceae; genus Pseudotsuga; species Pseudotsuga menziesii. The sequence continues at coordinate 242,176 of LPNX010147518.1, forward strand.
CTATCTCTGAGGAAGTTGCGGGGTTTTCTCCATTTATGGTTTCCCTGAGGATAAACACTGTGTTCATTTTCTCTTGTGTTTGATTGCTGTGCTTATTATTCTCTCAGTAAAGATCCTAATATAATGCTAGCTTAATGATGAAATTCTAACACTGCCCCTTTGAAACCTTAACATCATGGAAAAATCAAAACGGTGGGGTGGTGCTGCAACTCTTTAGGATTGTAGCGGCCACAAATCTGGATAGTGAATGACATTTCAGAACTCTGATGTTTAGCGATCTGAACAACGTTGCCTCTTTAGTGTTTCAGCAGGAAATCGATCTTGACGATGGAGTAATTAACCACTTCCAACATTCTCCCCCTTAATTACTACACCCAAAAATACATCAAATACAAATAACTACAGGTTTTACAAAAAAACATTTCAACTATAATGGCTCCTGGTCTAATTCTTAGCAAGGCTTACATTAGTATCAAAATAACTTCAAAAATTTGTTCACATTCTCTGTTGGAAGATACGTGAGCATCTTTTTTTCTATTTCTTTCGACTCCTTTGAAATATGCAAACTTTGTTTTATGTTTTATCTTCATCTTTATGTTGAACTTCTTCAGCTTTTGCTTCATTTGTGGCTTCATCCATTTCTTCATCTTGTCTTTATATCTTAATAATCTAAACTCTTTTTGATCAACAACTCCACGATACTTGTTCTCCTCAAAATCATTTATTTCAGCATTAAGACCATCGCATTCAATCTTCTCGGCCTTTGCAAACCAATCATTAATTATAATTTCAATTGCATCATTCTCAGCTTCGGTTTCATCATTATTTGGCTTAGAACGCCAAACTGTATACCAAAAATGATTTTGATTCTTCATCTTCACTTTCTTCTTTACCTTCAATCCATTATGATCAACTTCAACTACAAAACATTCTTCAATTTGCTTATCATCATTCAAATTTTCAATGTCTTTTATTCCAAGGACTTCAATCGAAATATTTTCTTCTGAATACTGCAACGTGGGCATACAAAGATCCCACAAGCTCTCTCTGAATTTACTGAGAGTAATTAATTCAATATCATTATGTAGACACATTAATTGATAATAATGCTCAATTTCTTCTGGACTCCATGACATGAAGATCTTTTCAACTGATTCTTCAACCAATTCATCTTTGGTGCAATTTTCTAATTTCAAATCAAAATCATCATTTCCAATATCCTCTTCAGTGGATTCTTCTTCATCTTCGATTGGTTTCTTGGTTGCACATTCAAACATTTTGTCAACATTATATAAATTATCATACTATGAAGGGTGAAATCATGAATTTGGGTATCTATTCCGTGCGAATAATTTTTCCAAATCCATATTCCGTAACTTTTTGGCTGAAAACATAGAACTAACTTTCAGTAGAAAAAATTGTTCAGTCGAGAGTTACTTTTTACGGAAACCGTTAACTTTAAAGTTAGAAAGAACTATATTTCGAACTTTCTAAGTTTAAAATTAACGGTTATCGTTAAAAGTAAGTTCGGCCAAAATATTTATTCGGCCGAAAACCTGTAAATTTTCAAAAATGGAATTCCATCCCATTTCTCACTCTTCTTCCAATTTCAGAGATCAGATCATATTAAATACTGACAATTTCTCTTCACAAATAATACTATTAGTTGCATAATTCAATCTACTTTCTATAGATGCGAATTTTGTTGAAATTGGTGTGATACACTAATTTTATTTATTATATTTCTTAGAAGGTGTGTGGATTGCTTTAAAATTTAATATAATTCATTGAAATGAAAATTCAATCATTTCTTAAAGAAACGATGAAAAAATTTGGAAAAATCACTGTCCTCAACATTGATGCGTTGTCTTCAAAAGGGTACTTTTAGTTTTTTTTTGTTTTGAATTGTAAATTAGGGAAGATGTTGTGTCAACCTAAACATGCCAATTTTATGCTAGTTTTTTAGATTGGTCCACTTCAAAAAATTCTAATAATTAGTGCATGTAGCTGTTAGATACAAACTTATAGACATATGTTAGTACAATATGTCTAGATCATCATAAAATATTTTGTTTTTAATGAACAATAGTTGAATAATGAATTAACTTGTGTCTAAAAACATGGCTATTTTTCATAATTTCATTAATTAATAACATACTATCAAACACTTGCAAAAAGTTACATATCAAATGCCAATAAAAAAATCTAAAAAATAATCGATAGAAAGCTAACACAATTCTCTACAACTTTTGTTTTTACTTCAAAATAAAATTCTAATTACAAATCTAATTTTTCTTTGCCCGAAGTTGACAGAATTTCCAAAACAACACNGTTGCTACAACAAGGTAATCAACTTTCTTCATTTCTTTTTCCACAACAAGACTATCATCTTTATCATCATATCTTGGATTTTCAAGCCTTTCTTCCAAAAAATTCAATTGCGTGTTATCATTATGCAACTCTTTTTCTATCACTGCTTATGCAATCACCGAATCATCAACATCTCCAACATCATTATAAATTCCTTTTACTTGTACTTTATATATTTCATTTGCTGCAACTTCTGTGCAATCTTCAACAATCTTATCAAATTCTTTAACAAAATTAAAATCATCAATATTTTCAAAAAACTCATAAACAGGTTTAAGCACTTCAACACAGTGCACTTTATCTTTCTGAGCTTTTGATTTTACTTCACATACTGCTGATATGGAAGTTTTCATTCTATCATCATGATCATTATTGACCATTACTTCTCCATGGGAAATTTTACATATATTGGATGCTTCATTTGCACCTTCTTCATCATTGTCATCAACAAGATACATCTTTGGAATATTCAAAGAACAAACTGCTACACTGGCAGTTACTTCACCTTCAATATTTGACTTATAACCCAAGACATCATCATTTTCTTTCTTTGTACCTGCACAATCACTAACAAACAAATTATTAGCAAAAATATGGTACTTTTTTCTGTCCTTATTTGCACCATTCAATATCTCTCCATATTCTTCTTCAAAAATATCACCAACACTTTTTCTATCATTAGATACACCATTTTCATGAATGTATTTTTTCACACGAAGCTTTATCATCTTCCTTATGAGCACCAAATGGATGAGTGAAACACTCTTCATTTTCTGCAACATAACTACTGTAGTTTATTTCAAGCCCATCTTTGTCTTTGACTTCTACAACATCTTTAGTGTTGTCTTCTACATTCATTGTATCTATATGTCCACAATCATCAGATTCAATACATGATTTAAATTTCTTCATGGACGTGTCCTTCAAGGACTCTTCTTGAACAAATATTTCTTTGTTGTCTTCACACTTAACAAAATTATCATCTTTATCAACATTATGCATGTTAACCATTCCATCATTTTCATAATTTACTTCAGTGACATATAAATTTGAAACTACATCAACATCTTTATCAATAGGAATTTCAACTTCTTCAACTTCTATTTTTTTTATACAACATACAACAACCTCATTTTCACCTTTAGTTTCGACATTATTTTCATAATTTGATATATCAACGCAACTGCAAGATTTACAAATAATTTGACTATCTTCTGTTGCTTTTGCAAATTTGTCTGCTGAAATGTTAACAGGCCATGACTCATCCATATATCTCCCCCTTACATAAAAATTTCTCTTAAAACTTTCTCAAGCTTCTCTAGCTATGTTTGCTTCAGCAATTACATAAAAGATATTATCATCTAGAGCTTGCTGGATATAATACAAAGCAAATGCATCCTTTGCCTCATTTTGGAGTTTCTTAACTCCATCCTCAACAAAATTCCATAAACCTCTAGCATGCAAGAAATTTTTCATATTCTCTGACCAACATTCATAAATTATACCTGATAAATATGGTGGTGAATAATAGATGTTGTTCCATGCATCATCTATATAACAGAGGATGTAACTACTTCTTCAGAAATCGATGTGGTGTGCTGCCCCTTTGAAACCTTGACAGCATGGCAAAATCAAAACGGTGTGGCGATGCTGCAACTCTTCAGAATTGCGACGGCCACAAATCTGGACGATGAATGACATTTCAGAACTCTGATGTTTAGTGATATGAACAATGTTGCCTCTTCAGTGTTTCAGCAGGAAATCGATCTTGACGGTGGAGTAATTAACCATTGCCAACAACAGAAACAACGTGCCATAATCAATGATGATTGCTGAAGCGATTTGGACTATTGCATAAGCACCAATATATAAGTTGCTTTCGTTTTAACAATACCTAGATTATATGTACTTAGTGCTA